>OMNW01035582.1:0-10982 GCA_900303245.1 Selene dorsalis
GGTGATTTGAGTGGGCCCCTCGGAAACTTAATGCGTCCCCAGTAAAATGTCTGTTTCCTGAGAAATCAGTGTTCAACTTCTGTCTGATGCTGGTATGACATGTGTGTAAATGAAGGACACTAAGGTACTGGTTCTGCTAATGTGGAAATTACCTAATTAATGTGGTTATACTTAACAAATATATTCATGTATATTTAAAATGTATTAATCAAACAAATAAAATGTAGTTTGTGAGAAAACTGTCACACTGGCATGACACACAAGTCAAATAAAAGCCATCAGAGTATGTTTTCTTTACTTGATTACAGTCACCTATTTGTCAACCATTGTTAACATGAGTGAACTCAGCGTCAAGCAACATGACTTTATGAAGTTTGTATCCTTAATTGCTGAAATTAAAAATGTGGTGACTGACTAGATGTTGTAGTGGCTAACCTAGCGTATCACCAGACTATACACATAGTATTCAGTCAGTGAAACAGCTGCTGCCTGGTCTGCTGATAACAAGGTTTCTTTTGCTGGTTACTGCAGGGCTCCAACTTTATCACTTATTCCTCTGCTGCAGCCAACTTTCTCAGCTGGTAACTCTGGCACATGATTTGGTGGCACCTTTTTTAAAGAGTGTTTAGCCTGTTAAGGAGGCACTGAGGCTTCCTCTCTGTCTTAATCATGTTAACTGAAAATGTAAAAGTATAGTCACTAACTTTTCGGTTGTGGTTTTTGTAAAAGCATATTGAAGTAAAAATGTGTCACCGAGTCTTTTTTTTTTTGTCAGGCTGTCAGATACTAGTACTCTCCGTGACCAGTTGGTGGGGCCTTTGGGCAGCAGCCCGCATGCTGAAAATGCCAGGTCACACTATCACACCGTCAAAATTTGCTCTTGTTTTATTTTGTGGCCCCCAACACCATTTAGCAGGGGTGCTGATGGGGGAAAGGGAAATTCATTTGTCTGTCAGCTCATCTCCTTCTGCAGAAAAACCAAAAAAGCCTGATGGCTAAAGGTACAAAGGATCTTCTATATTTCTCTGTCCTGCAGCAATGAGAGAGCAGCCGTCCACCACTGCTGCTTTCCTGGTCCATCAAGGTGTCATGAAGTGGATGATCCGAGCCGTCCAGAATGACCTCCACCACCCTCAGTGTTCATCTCTCCATCACATCCCTCAGTGAATCCATCAGGGAAACATGATTGAAGTCTCCTGATATGATTACAAGTGCCTCAGGATGTTAAGTCTGTATCCTAGCAACAACTTCATGGAGAACTTCAGATGAAACTTCAGCAGTAGCCATTGGGTGGGATGTACACAAGTGTTGTTATGATGTGAAAAAATGTCTACTTTCTGAGTCTTCACCAATATCTCCTTCATTACTCATGTTGGGCAGAGAGTTGATATTTCCCATGATGACCAATGACCGACGACAGAAAGGACCAACACTACATCTCCATCGCCCTCCATGAAGGCTTGAACCTTCATCTTTGTACCAACAGCATGGCAATCACGAAAACACCTCTACATCTCAGCTGTAACATGAACAGGGAGGCATCCTCCAGACCTGCTCCATTTTCAATGAAAGAAGCTCCTCTCCCCACAGAAGTATCCATCAGTAGTTGACAAAAACACATCAGAAATAAAGCAAAGATTGAGTAAAATCTCAGACTCAGACTACCAGACTCTGCTGCTACCAGTTGAAGCACAAGTTCTGTTGTGATTAGTTTAAAGAACGAAACATAAATCAGAGCATTTTCCCCATCAGCAGAGTGGCATTAGGCGCAGCCAGACCATCCTCCACTACAAACATCTGACGAGTTTAGTTTCAGCCTATTATTAATGTTGACATTAACCAGTGAATGTGATGGTCAGCACATTAAACACAAAGGCTGCTAGATGAACGCTTTGTGCACTGAAACATCCAGTGAGTAGTAAATATTATAAAGTTATTTTGCCAATAAACACATCAGCATTCAGAGTCAGATGCATGAGTACGGCAAAATATATTCACATTCACGCATTCTAATTCTTACTCACATACAAAGTGATATGCTGCAGTGCAGAGCCTGACTGGAGGAGAACAGCACTGCAACATTAACAGGCTGAGACAAAGTGGAGCACAGTGAAGACAGGGACGGATTCGGATCAGCTTTATTTTAGCCGATACGATCCATCAGAATATTCCAAAGACTGGCCCCGTTACTAATCCTCAGGATCAGCTCCAGGCATCTCCACTGAACAGAGAAAATTACAACCAGAAAAGCAGACTTGGTTTTAAAAAAAAAAATAGACAATATCACCCTCTCAAAAACTGAGAGAAATATTGGACTCATGATCTAGCACCAAGAAACAAAACTTAAAAGGAACCTGGGCTATGATGACTTGTAGGCTGTATAAGAGTAATCTTCTTGGTATCAGTCATATTAATGTGTTACAGAATACATTCTTGATGTTTTCGTTTGTATAAAATTTCAAATTATAATTTCACCTGGAGGTCGCCATTTTATTTGCAGTGATTTCAAAATGGTTGCCCACATATTCCACCGGTCCTGTTTTTCTGACTTTACAGCAACAAACACATCGTCTGTCCAGCCATTACCATTTCGACCTGAACGAAAAGTTTGCGAGGGCGACAACATGCAAAATACGACTCAATCCTAGCCTCAAAATGAAGAAAATCAAAGACATGAGGAGGCCGGAGTGGGGCAAAATCAATGGTGTCAGTGTAACAACTATAACTCCATGACAACTGAGAGGGAGAGTGTCTGTTGTCGAGAGCTCCAGTTTCCAAATCAGCTGTTCCAGCTATCGACATATGATTAACCAGATTAGTATTATTTTATTCAGAGAACAGCATTATAGTCACCATCACAGCACACGAGAACTTTGATGCAGAACGTATTATGGGCTGCTCTCGTCAGCCTCCATGACCGGGAGAGTGCTGCCCTACCAAATCGTAACCAGGTCACCAACAGGTAGCCTAGATCAAAACATTAACCTGTGATCATATAATCCAGCATCTTTGGAAATTGCAACCAAACGCAGCACAATGTGGCACTGTGATGATACTAGTGAGAGGTAAACATACGCCGGCACCACGGCTCTTCTCTCTAGTGCAACCTTTTTACGTCACTGCCCCCAGAGTGCATTTCACAGGTAGAATAATGGCTGCCTCCTTAGGTAAAAAAATATACGAAGCAATTTGGATTTTTAAAGCAATGACAATAGTTTATCTGTTTTTAAAAACATATTTATGTACGTATTTAGAGAACAATCATGGTTTATTCAGGCCTATAGGTAATAATAGTCAGGTTCCTTTTAAATAGAATCTTCAATACAGCTAATACACTGATACACCTGGATGGGAGGATGATGATGAGCCCACTCTACACACAGAAGGGCAACAGCAGTTAGTGACTGTGCAGCTTTAAAAAAGGTCAGTGAAGAACTATGCTGCTCCCAGTCAATGACCATCATTATCAGGGCACTGTGCACACACAGAAACACCACAGGCTCTTCCAGGCTGCACACTTGCAGTTAAGAATCTGAAGGAAGCAAGTTGTGGATAAAACAGAGCAGCTGTGTTTACGTGAGTCAAGAGACAGCTCAACACAGCGTTGTCTCTCATCCTCAACTACACCAGTGGACCCACAAACTCATCTCCGCTAGCCCCCTCCTCCTTTCCAGAGTGGTATATAATAGAGGTTACACAGTACACAGGAGGGCTGCAGGTAAGAAGTCAAAATACAGCTTTTCTTCTTTTTGTCAGTGACACTCACAGTGCTGTTAGTGTTGTTGTCAGCTCCAGTTCACTCACACAAGTTCACTCACACACAGTGTGTGTGCGGGTGCATGCATGTGTGTGTATAGAGGAGAGGCTGCAGTTGATTGGGCTTTGACAACAGCATCACTGCATCTGCATGTGTAAGTAAAAATCTTTTTTGTAATACATCCCACTGTTGCACATGTTTATGTCACAGTGACCATGAAAATATTATTTATCAGTCTTGGTCATTGTATCTAATCTCATCTATGAGCTAGTGCTAGTGCTGACCAATAAAATGAATTGTCATCGCCATCACAGTATGTGCATGCAATAACCACAAAGCAAAAGTCATTAATCACCATGCAGTCAGCAGTGCAGAGACAAATGAGCCAGATACAACCTGCCCTGTCAGGCAGCACTTACCTGTTCAACAAGATTTAAACAGGTGAAAGGGATGGGAATCACTAGAGGCCCTGCAATACGACATTATCACGATACTTGATACGATATTGTTGCAATATTAAAAATATTACAGTGATACTGCGATATTGCAGTTTAATAGCGTTTTTCAACTGCAAATGATGTCTCCAAATGAAAACTTTGTTAACATCTGTGTAGGAGCCATCTTGTGTGTTTTGCGGCTTGACCACTGTATTGGGGAAAGGTGATACAGGTGAGAGGGTGATTAGCCCCAGGGGTGTGTAGAGGGGATGCCCAAAAGGTTTTCTGACCGTGAACGAACGTGCTGGAGACTGAAGAGTCTAATGAAAATAAGGAACATATGGGTGATGTATCTCGATAAGGTGATGTATGGACATTGAATTAGTGGACACGCGTCTGAGAGTTTCCTCATCTGCACACAAAGGACTTGCCATGCAAAATATCCCAATACTGTGCTGTATTGATTTTTTTCCCCCTACCCCTAGCTTCAACATCTCCATCTACCTAGGTTTGTTTTCCACCTGCAGAATGTGCTAACATCAAGATAATAGTAAAGTGTTGTGAAAGAGCTAAAGAGAAAATGGTCTACCCCCCAGCAGTGTTACCTGCAGCAGTGGGAGGAGGAGATGACCAATAGTGACCTTTATACGTGTTCTCAAGCTTCACTCAGTGAAACTGTACATGAACACCTCAGTGTTTGTTTATTTATCACGTGCATAGGCAGGTACAGCTGTTTCCAGTGTGTGAGCATCAAGCATGATAGCATCAAGAATCATGTAGTAACTAGTAACGAGAAACACTGACCTCAGTAAAAAAAAAAAAAACAAAGCTCATCATCTCATCCAACATGAAGCATCTCTTGCTGACAATCTCCTCCATCAGTCAATCCATCCAGACGCCCCCTCACAGATTGGTTCAACTGAACCAAAATGGAGGCTGCTGGGAGCTTGGGGCTCTGACAGCAGCCGCCACTCACTGTTCCTTGGCCCAAATACCAGCTTGATTGACATCTAAAGGTTGGTGACTTTTAAGAATGTGTGTCACTTGCCCCAGGCAGCTGGGTGCTACTTTTTTTTCCCTCCTCCACAAAGAAGGGCAACTGATTTGCAGATCAGGTTTTAAAGCAAAGCCAGCATAGAAAGGGACAACTCAACAGGAGCAGCAACCTTCAAGCCACCAAGTGATTGAGATGGCTCCTTAGTGTCCGGTAAGAAACGGCAACCTGTTCATCTGCTTCCTTAATAACTTCCATGCAATATGTGCACCTGTACATGGGGAACACAAAGCACTACCGGGGTTGTGGAAATTTTCCATTTTAGATAAAAACTATCAAATGCTCATGGCATGTAATGGTTGTTCAACATGAAGGTGAAAATAAATCTAAAAATATCTGCCAGCTGTTCTTTCTTTTTTCCTGCCCTGTGTGCAGGAAAGCTTTAAGATGAGATGCATGGTCTGATTTGAACAGAGGGTATGACCTCAATCCAGGAAGTTGAATGTTGGAATTAGAGAAACACTTTATCTAAAGCCACAGGGCTCAGTGTGTGCCATCTTACTCTGATGTAAGTTTAAACTCTGGTCTGCAACAAGAAGCACACACACTCACACACTCATAGAGGAGAACATAGGCACTATACATCAAGGAAACAAGACCAAGCCTCTCAATCTCCTGGGAGCCTCCGCTCCCTGGAGATTCACCCTGGTCATCCTGACACCACATTACCTTCATTTGAAGGTAATACAGTAAATGGCTTAAAACGACCATCAAGAAGTTGTATGCTATTATTTATGTCAGTGTGTTAATACATCTGGGGCTTTTGGCACTTAAAGGGCTCTGGAGGGCAGATAGCTGTAGTCATAAATGCCAAAGAATGAAACCAACACTGACACCATTTTAAGTGAACATAATAGAAATATATCATGTGACCTCTGTGAGCCAGGATAGCTTTTCAGGCTCATCAAAAGCAGACACTTAAGTCTAAGGCTGTACCTACCAGTGGCAGCCGCTGGTCTTTCAAGGAGGGGAAGCCCATTTTCAGCCTACATCATAAATTTGGTCTATTTATTTATAGCTGAGTGTCCATGGGAGGGACAACATCGCAGCATTTATCCAATGAGCGTCTAGTTTCGCTGCAGTCAAACAACAATTCTCTGCTGCCCCATTGAACTCCATGGAGGCTGAGCTTCAACAGGTTTAATGCACTGAGACGCTACGGGAATGTATGAGAAGAAGCCCACCTGTGATAAGTAGGTGACTCTGAACGAACTCGTCTAAGAGTTGAACATGTTCTTTATTTGACCCTTTTTCAGACATCTAAGAGGAAGCAGAGCTTCCCTCGCAGTCTCAGAGCAATCGCCACTGGCACTTACAGTTAGAATTAGAATTCAATATTTCTGTCTCTCTCTTTTGAATGAATCATTATATTTTAAACGTCCAGCCTCGGCATCACATCAACGTCCAAATGGCTCTTAAGTGGTGACTCATCGTTTGTGGAAGCAAAACAAACATTTAGCTTCATTAACTCATGTTATCATTATGATGTGTAATGTTCAGTCACAGGCTTCACACGTCAAATGAGTCAGTAGCCTTTGGAGCCATCCGTCATAAATGCTGTGCTGACATAAAAGGACTAGAATAAAAACAGCTATCTATCTATCTATCTGATCAATAAAAGCCCAGACTGGCAGATTTCTAATTAGAAGACACACAGGTCCTTCAATGAGAAAATGCTGAACCCCCACAGGATTTAAATCCACACTGAATGAGAGACTAGATTCCCTTTTCTTGGTCAGCAGCTTTGTTTCTGCCAGGCAGCCACCCACTTACAATAGCAATCACACTGCAGGGATCATCAGAAAACAAGGATGCCAAGAAAGTATCTGGGAATAAAATTAATTAGGCAGCAGCGCTTCTCAACCAGTTACATTTACACACACACATACACACACACTTTACCCGAAAATACACACTCTGAGTTGGGACACACAGTATCCCTGAATCACAAGCACAAGCTGAAAAGTTTGAAAGCTCGAAATGAATCTCATTTCACAGAAACAAACAGATGCCCCCTGAAGGATCAGACTGTAATCAGTCAGAGCAAGAAGCATATCCAGGTAGAAATACAGCCAAGAGCCATTTATGAGCCGATCGCTCATCTGAGTCTAAGTGCAAATACTTCAGTTCAGTTTAGACCTGGGTTTCAGTCTGTGGGAAACTGAGCCTCCCCTCCGACAACATAAAGACAACAGAGCCCCTGTGGACTCTTTTCTATTCTAAGTTTCTATTTGATTCATCTAAACATGAGGTGTATCTGCATGTGTGTGGCAGTCATGGTGTTAGCAGGGACATATCACTTTCTAGATAATGCACCCTCAAAATAACTGTTAAAACTGTTCCACTGACTTCAGACCAGGTTTTACTGGTCAAACTCATCAACTCATGACATCATCTGCCTTTATCAGTCACACCGTTTCCTTAGACAGTGTGACTGATGATGTTGGTACTGTATGTATCCCCCTATGCACACATACAGTACCAACATCATCAGGAAGGAAATGGTGTGAATGATGATATTGGTACTGTACGTATGCATCCATGTATGTGTGAATGCATGTGGGTATGTTGGTGGGTATGTGTGAATGTAAGGAGATATGTCATCTTTGCACATCCTGCTATACTGTCTACTGTCTAACCTTATTTATTATATGTTCTTACATTACATGTTTTTTGTACTACAGCATTGCCCCTTTTGTCCAAAACAAGTTTCTCCCAAAGGAGACAAATAAAGACACTTAACTTATCAATGCCTCCCACTTCATTCTGCAAGCCTTACAAAACAATGACATCATGGTACCACAAGAGGCAGTCAGCAAAAACAACAACAACAAAGGAGTCAAGGAAGGAAGACAGACAGAGGCACTAAAGTGTGGCTTAATATAAATACTACTAATACTAATAGTCACTCAGTGCTCTATTGGCTAAAGCGGCTCTAATTTTAAAGAATGAGAGGTTTTGGTGGAATGTCATGCACATTAGTACCCCATCGATAGAAATGAGCATGAGAAATTTTAGCCGCAGCGTTCATAATCTAACAGCAGCAGCACACAGCTACTCGGTGATTGCGGGGGAAACACTGGATCCAGTCCATCATTACACTGTACCCCAGCATTAGAGGGGGAAGACGTCTAAGAGGCACCGGTCAGGTCTGAGGGGGTAGTGTCTGTCCCTTTTTACCAATTATTACCACAACTATGTCAGCCCTGCAGGAAACATTGAAAGGGGACAACTGTCACTGTGCTGTAACAAAACCAGCTGTGGAAGCAGTTATCAGTCTTGTTCAGTGTTCAGAGACAAACAATAAAATCAGTGTTGTTGACACTGAAAACTTGTATTTTTTCCAAAACAGAAAACCCACAGGAATCAATAAGGGAATTGATAAAGAATTGGATCAATAAGCAGAAATGATAATGACATAATAAAATCTTATCAATTCCCATCCTTATGATGGAGCCCTCTGTCTTCGATACACACACCAACAACCAGTCCATTTTGCCACATGCATACAGGAGTTCAGCGAATCAGATATTTACACTTATTTTCCAAGTTTATTTTTTCCCCCACACTGCACCTCCCCTGAAGATCTCTGGAGCCCTCCTGGAAAAGCACCGTGTTAGAGACTCGACACAAACCCAAACTGAATCACATGGATGAGACTGACAGTTGTCTCTGTAAAATTCTCCTCGGATGCAGATACCGTGTCAAAGGAGGAATTACTGTGCGTGGGGGAATGTAAAATCTAAGTTTTAGCTACACAGATGCGTCTCAGTGCTGGGTGTAACTAATCTTGGTAAATCCAATTTGGAGAGACAATGCAGATGTCAAGGTGCTTTTTCAGGCAGTAGAAGCTCCACACCAGCCAAGGCAGCAGTGAGCGGAGAGGACAGCCCGGGTGTGTGTGTGTTTAATCATCGGCTGCTGATGGGCCAACATCTTCATCACAGAAACAATGATTGACGCCAGTTGCTCCTGATGAGCGGCTTGCTTACAGTGTTGTGGAGTGAGTACTGGGACGTAAAAGATGTTTTAGAGAGGACAGTGACCTGTAAAGAATCTACAGAAGTGTCATGGTTTTACTTTGAAAAGTTTTGATTTACCCAGAATTAATGGCATGTGATTCATATTAACCAAAGTCAAGAACTAGACATGTTTGATTCAAAGTGTTTCAGTCTGACTTTCTTCATCGAGTGATAATGATTAGAGATCAGCTAATGCTGGATTTGAAGGTTGAGGAACATGTCGATGACCAAATAGCATACCAATATGCCTACATACATATTATATTTAGTTGTATTTCATATTAAAATTTCTGTATGCAATATCTGTCTTTTAATCTAAATGAATGACTTAAGTCTTGCTCTAACATGGGGGTACATACATTACATATATACTGCACAAGTAGGTAAAAACAGGCTTTCTGGTATAAGGCCTATACTTAGTTTCTAATGCTGCATATAACACTGCAGTGACATCTAATGTAGCATACACCAATCAGGCCTAAGATCCTGAGCACTGACAGGTGAGGTGAATACCACTGAATAACACTTCATCATGGCTCCTGTTAGTGGGTGGGTTATATTAGGCAGCAAATGAACATGTCCTCAGAGTTGATGTGTTAGAAGCAGGAAAAATGGACAAGTGTAAGGATTTGATCCAGTCTGACAAGGACGAGTGGGTCAGAGATCTGAACACCTGCAGCTCTTGTGGGCTGTTCCTGGTCTGCAGTGGTCAGGGTCTATCAAAAGTGCTCCAAGGAAGGAACAGTGGTGAACCGGCCACAGGCTCATTGATACACGTGGGGAGAGAAGGCTGGCCCTGTGGTCCCATCCAACAGACCAGCTACTGTTGCTCAGACTGCTGAAGAAGTTCATGCTGGTTCTGATAGGAAGGTGTCAGAACACAGTGCATCACAGTTTGTTGTGTATTTGGCACCAACACAATATTAGAGTTGACAGGTGGTCGTGACGTTAGGCCTGATCAGTGTATTAGAAGACTAATGTAGCAAATAAGAAGCTGCAATAATCCTGTTTAAATCATAGTGACATCTGTCAGAGTTTGTGTTTACTTCTGTGCTACGCTTGGATATGTGTCTTTATTAAAAAGAGCATGTAGCCTACAGGAGTAGCTGGCTAGGCTGAGGAAGACTAAGGCACTTTTCTGTCACTCTGATTTTAATTACTAGTAACAGAATATCCTGAAGTGAGATCTGGGAGATTACATTGTTGTAATACATTGCATTTACAGTGTGCGATGAACTTTTCTGCTTCTGTTGCTCATCATGTTACACTATTAAATACCACAAGCCATTAATATTTGGTCATATTCCTGTGCTAAGGGGGATCTCAGCTACACAGTGACATTAACTTCACATTGCGGGTGAAGCCTCCACACGAAACAGTGATCCAAGTGACCAGTGGAGGCAGCCAGCAGCTAAAGTGCAACAGCTTCTAATGGTTTATAAAAGCATATTCCTCCAGTTAATCAGCTAAATGAATTAATTGATTGACATCCTAATGAGAAAAAAACACAGACAAGGCAGCAAACTGTTTGAACAGACAGATTGATATCCACTTCTGCTGCGATCCCATTGGAATAAAACACCATTGTGTTCTCCAGCATTACACTGCACCAGTGGTCAGATGACCCGAGTCTGAAGGCACCAGGCTGACCAGTCAAACTAACAGTTCATCTGAACAAGATGTAAAACCAGATGGTTTAACACTTTCTATCC
>OMNW01035583.1:13979-27723 GCA_900303245.1 Selene dorsalis
CATCCTGACTCGTGCACCATGTGCGCATGATATCGGAAATGTGGGTGCTTATCTGAGTTGACCATCATCCTTCTCCACTGGTCAGTGGATGATCCGATGTTTACTCGGCTTTGAGTCCTGAGATGGTCACATTTCCTTTTCCTCGGTAGACTTAGGCTCTCTTTCGACCCCCTTCGGCCAGCAGGGCAAGCAGAGGCCGCTTGCTGCTGTCGCTCTGTTTCTTCTCCATAACTGAAGCTCCTGTAGCTGACCTGCTGCTCAGCTACTGACTAGCCACTCAGAGTTTCGAAAGCGGAAGGGGGAGGGGCCGAGGTGGAACGAGGAGCAGGGGAGTGTAAAATAGAGCAAGGGGACAGGATGGAGAGTAGGAGAGAGAAATTGACCAATGGGAGCCATCCGGGCGGCATGGTTCCTATTGGTCAATTTCTCTGCAGGCTTGCAGCCGTTAGAGTTAATGGATTTTTCTCGATCTTTTTGCTCTACACATTGTGCAGATCATACCATAGGGCCATAACCAGCTTCTAAACGACGTTAATAATTATGATCAATCTTTCAAATCATAGACCATAGTTTTAAGGTTCCTAGTATCTCCTGTTATGAAACATTACAAACGCTCTTCTTTCATTAATAATTCACTTCAGTGTTTTAATGTAACTAATGAGATACATGATGTACAGCTAAGTGTGTGTATGTGTGTGTGTTTTTTACCTAATGCTACATCTTTGGTTTTACATCAGGGTAGCTCTGCTCAGTGTGGAGTGGGTGTAGGGAGTTGCTTAGTGTCTCATGCTTTGATGTGGAACTACTAGACTCGGTGAGGTTCTGGGTGATGTGCGTGGTGAGCATACAGTTGATGCACACATTTAGAAAGCAATAACAGAAAACTAGCTTCCATGCAAGTTTTGTCATCACACAACTTCAGGAATCTGACCTGTACCTTTTTGATTATTGTCGGCTTAGTTCTTCATCTCTCACCTATTGGAGAGAAAAGTAACACCAGCGGGAGTTTCCACTTGATGTGCAATCTCAACACCAGCAGAAATAAGGAAAAATAGACTTTCAAACACATACACACACAAACAAACAAGAAGTACATAAGAAATACTCTTGTCTAGCAGAAGTGACAAATTTGCTGAAGCTCTTTCTATGTGGTTTACACAGTTAATCCTTTTAAACAGACACATTCAGATTATCCTCTGCTTTTTTTTCCATCCAAATCTTCTGGTTAGCATGCCAATTAGCATTTTTCACAAACAAGAGTAAGTGTGAAACAAGTAAGCACCTCTGTAACTTGACTGATGTGACACACAGGGCCTCGTATATAATGTTGTCACGCTTGGAGCTAATGGTAATATCCTGCTCCAATATATTTTAGTACATTTACTAACAAAATCAAAATGTTATATTGTTTGCTTCATTGTTTCTCTCAATCATTGCTGGTTTTGTAGGAAAACCACCAGACAGAGAAAAGTAGCGGAAGTCATGTGGCTTGAAGTTCAGCCTTTTAAAATCTTTAAAGGATTCAAAAACAGCTGGAAAGTTAGTGGAGACGGTCACATTTATCTGCCCATCTACGTGTTACTGATGAGATGAAGAGTGCAGGAAAAAAACGTCATACACAAGATGATTTAGTTACTGTGAACAGACTTATCTCCTGAGAGCATGGCCAATCTGTTTGTCAGCCTGTGCGTCCGTGTCCATCCCTGTCTGGGCCCCCTCCCCACCACCACCACCCTTGGTTTCTCTGCAGCAGGTTCGCTGTTGATTAGGTCACTGAGCACCAAGCAGGTCGAGGATGATTGGCAGTTGAGTGTTTGCCTGTTCTGTTTACCAGCTGCCCCGTGTCACACCCCATCAGTAGTTATCATCAGCTTGGATAGGCAACCCTAATACAGATGATAGGCCTCTGTTCTTTATTCCCATTTTCCTCCAAACCATGTAGATACAAAAGGCAAAGAATAATACATTTTGTAACTCAGTCAGTAAAAAGAAAAAAAAAATGCAGCCGACTTTAGGCGTAGGGAAAGCACACCATAAGGCTGGATGCTGGATACCTGTCTTAACTGTCTGCATCTGTTCTCAGGCCTCCTCAAACCATGTCTCGTCTTCTACTGCTCTGACCTCTGATGTTCAACCGCTACGAACACTGAATGTGTAATGACTAAAGGCACCTTTCGCTGAGTATTTTTCCTAAGGCTGTACTAAAGCACCTCTCCGACAGTTTTAATTATAGTGCAAAGATTACAAGCTATCAAACAGAAAGTTTAAGCCTTGCCTGCTTGCTCCCCACCTCTCAACCTTACGCAAAATCCTGTCCTTAGTTGGACAAACAAATATTTCTAATGCATTGCTGTGAAGATTCTTACGTTACCATGTTATTTCTATGAAATTTTAATTAGATAATATGCGGGCCAGAGGGAATAAACGAGTTCACAACGGAGACCAAGGGACTGATATTGATCCCCAGGGAGACTGCATAGCAACCTCACAGCCATTGTCCTTACATGGCTTCTGCACCGATGTGGACTCAGGCATGACAGAAGCCCTGCTACCTTGTCCCAGACCTAAATCAATAAATTATGCACTCCGCGATGCACGCACACATCAATATATGCTACATGTACATGTTGTTATGAACGCATGGTTACACCCGTACAATCCCAACAGACTTATATGCATGTAGGGCGCACATCATCATCACCACATTAAAATCAGCACCCATGCTGGATAATAATTGCTCATTCTCTCCTCTTTTTTTTTCCACCAACTGTCTGCAGTTTTTCCTCTCACCATCCATCCACCCCTCCCACCTCTCGCCCCTCCTTCTTCTC
This sequence comes from Selene dorsalis, assembly GCA_900303245.1. Taxonomy (NCBI): domain Eukaryota; kingdom Metazoa; phylum Chordata; class Actinopteri; order Carangiformes; family Carangidae; genus Selene; species Selene dorsalis. The sequence continues at coordinate 16,811 of OMNW01035583.1, forward strand.
CTTTGTGTCTTATTGTCTCCCTGCCTTACTCATCTCTGTGCCATTAATCTTCCAACCAATGAATTGGAGCCACTGACTCTATCACTCCTATTATCGACTGCAGCCGTCCCTTATTTATGTTCCATTTTTCTCCCTCTCTTCCTCACTCAGTCCTTCTACTGTTGTTCCATTGACCGGCATGTAATTTCTTACATGAATAATGCAAGCAGCGAGACAAAAATAGTTGCTCTTGGCTGGGATTTGTTCTGCAATAGTTTAACTGAATGCACTTGGGCTGATTTCTATTCAGCAATGCCAGCCATTTTGTTAAAAGGGATAGGGATTTGGTTGTAAAAGTATTGGGGCTCCCAAAGCTGCATTCTTACTGAAATAGACTAGAACGGCTGATTGTGAGATCAGCGTGCAGATTTATTCAACGACTTGCTCAGCGCTAACAAGTGCTGATCCAGGATCACCTAGGTGGTTCCCGGGACAATCCTATTCATTAGCCAGCAGCTGCAACAGCCATATCAACATATGGCAGTCTATGGGCAAACATTATATTTCACTTTCCAGCAGTGTTTGTTAATGTACTGGCATTAGACATCAAGCATTATGTATATCAAAGGGGGCCAGCTTTCGCCAGGAAGCTCTCCCAGCTTTCCTAAAACAATAGGCTGCATTGCAAACTAACCTAAATGATCTCAAATTATACAGAATGAACAGCTTTGCAGGTGCTAATTGCTCAATTTACCTACAGAGCAAGTGCACAGTATTTGACTGAAGGCGGCCTTGTTTCTGACTGTGTTAACTCTGTTTTTTTTTTTTTTTTTAAATCTTATTAAGTAAAACAATAAAAGCACTGTACTGCACTGATCTTTTGTTACAGAGAACAATAACCACTCATAAGCGATCTCCATTTATGCGCAGATCAAAGGCCAGTGACTGACTCATTCCTCACAATTCTTTCTCTCCTCTCAGCCTTCGAAAACAAAACACAAAGTAACACACTGATGAACCTTACGGCACTGAAACGCTGGAATTTTATCATGTGTCCTCTATTTTTCATTTAGGCTGCGAAGGACTAAGTGCATTTGGCCACATTTGAAGATATTTCTAACAAACCCATTAACCCTTGCTGTGCTTGTTTCACCATGAAAGCATCCCCGGGCTTGCTTAAGCACACTTTTGAGTACCACCCCCAAGACTCTTGTGAGAGTAATTAAGTTATTTTCTGCCTCCGGGTGCTGAGATCCCATATTGGTCCTCCAAGGTCAGACCAAAGAGACGTAAGAAAGAAAAAAGAAAAAAAAGAGCCGCATCATCTCTGTCTTTATCTGACTCCTTTTCCTTTGGCAAACTGCAGAGCATTCTGAAAATTGCAGGTTTTCTGCCAGCTCCCTGCACTGCTTTCTTTGTCACTAAAAGACCCTTCGACACCAACTACAAATATATGTACCGCCATTGTCATCTTTTCTGTAAAACTCTCAAATGCTTATACAACTCCTCAGTCCATGCTCCTGATTCTCTGTCAAACTTTAGATTCCTAATAACTATTAGAAAACACCAGAACAGCAGGCCTCAGTCCAGTGCCCACACTTCTGTTGTCCTTTTTGTATTGCACTTTGTTTATTTAGCATTTCAATGAGGAAAACTGTGAAGTTAACCTTGGATGAGGTTGTTGCGATTGCTGTCTTTTTGTAGTAGTTGATATATTTGTCTTAAAGTAATTCCAGTCAATCTTACTAGCCATCAGAAGTAGCTTTAGATCTATTTGCATGTCCCTTGCAGTAGAATAAACCTGCATGTTAAAGAAGGATTTGATGGATAGGGCTGTTTTCTCCCTGCAGCTGTTGCATAGAGAAACAGTATGCCCAGTGTGTCATCAGTGTATTTGGAGAATCCATATTTTCAGTTGCACTCACATCACACACAGAGACGTGGTGTGGGTGAGTGTGTAATACTTCACACAGCTCTGAGGTACCGCTCCAAAACCAAGCAGAACCTGGCCTGTTTGGTCTGTTCACTAAAGAGAGGTGGGAAAAAGATTCTGGCAGTCTGCAGTTGCCTCAGACTTTTTCTGTGCCAGGGGGATTTCTGAGGAGTAGACTGGCACAGCAACTGTGCAGAACCCTTCAAAAGGATTTTTCTCCGTCACTCTTTTTTCTCTTTACTGCACCATCGGTCACTTTTTCTCCCTTTCATATTCCATCCTTGTTCTTCTCCCCCTTGTTTTGCTGTGTTTTATGTCTTTATTTTCTCTTTCACTTCTCTGTCTTTCCCCTTAATTTCACCCATCTCTCTTATTTTGCCATTTTTCTCAGGTTGTGCTTCACACCTGCTGCCATCTTGTCACAAAGACTGGAAATCCCTGATCCATAGTGATGCGCTGCCAGTACCTCTGCACTGTCTAATACTCAGTATGATGTTTCTGGATATCTCCCTGAAGTATGAAAATCATATTCTTATTTAAGAAACACCACCATCATAGATGAGGCACATATCAAGGCTTCTTCCTTATGATGAGTCGTTGTGAGTAGTGATTGCTACAGTAAAAGTCTTCCAGATATCTTTGTTTCCAGCGACATGTCTTAATAAGAGCAGTGAACATCTAGTGACCAGGAGCCCCCGTTGATTCAGTGTGTGATAGGTTGAAAAATGGGAATATATTAAGTATTATATACTGTTATTGTGGTGGGACTTATTAACATACTGTATATCTCCATGGTGGTTAACATGAATGAAAAATTGAGAATAATGTAATTATTCCACTCTAGTTATTAACTTTAATATTACAGGTCGCTGGAAATGAAACTTTGATTTGTGGGCTTCTGGGATTGTCTGAGCTGAGTTCACTCACAGGGGTTATCATGGTGGGTGGGTGAAAAGATTTGTGTAACAAGCTCTGCTCTTTCACTCCCTTTCCTTTCTTTCTTTCTCTCTCTCTCTCTCTCTCTCTCTCTCTCTCTCTCACACACACACATCCTTCCACTTTCCTGCAGACTGCTGCTTGTTTGTATTTAATAAGGGAGATTAATTAAGCTCATTGGTATTCTAGGACACTGGCTCCAGCTGTTTCCCTAGGCTAGGATCAGCAAGGTCATCATTTGAATTGTGCTGTATGAATGTGGGGAGTCCAAAAGGAAACAACTGGGAGGCCAACGCCCACTACAGCGAGGCTGCATGGGATGGATGGGTATAAGTGACAGGGGCTCTGTGATCGGACAAGCTGATCTATCAATCAGTGCTTTTGTGGCTAACAGCTCCGTTGTGCGTGTTCATACATGAAACAGCTCAGTTTAGCTGTAATTAATTGCTAGTCTCCTCCACTATCTCTGTCTCAGATGCATTGCTCCCACAACAGACAAATGCCCACATCGTTAAGAACCGTTTGTCATTCTGTTCGAGTCAAAGTCAAAGTAAATAGTAACGTAAACTCATGGTAAACAGAAAGTCTTGTTTCCTTTAGGATTTGCTTCAGGCTTGCTGCGGTGCACTGATGCATGGATGTATCCACTCCCCGTATCCTTCATTTCAGACTGAAAGCAAAGTTGTGCAGTTGTGACTTCTTGGTGTGTCCTCAGATTCTGAAGCAGCAGCGGCAATAATCCTGCAGCTGCAGGCCACCGCTGCAAAACGTTTGTAGTGGAAACACGACATGCTCATCAGTCTGATTGATATTCCGTAGTTTGCCTTGATGCGATGTTTAATACATAAGGCCATTTGACGGGCCCCTTAGCATCACCTTTAATTATCAGTGAAACATGATAACACAGTTCTGGGCCCAGTGCCAGAAAAATCTTTCAAAACTTAGAAAAGATCTACTCATAAATTAGACATCACAACTTTGAAATACTGACTCGTGCAAATGTTACAAGTATTTGTAATAGGGTTAAAGTAATGACAACATCTTGCAGAAGTATAAAGTCAATACACACGTTGAAGAAAAAGAGATACAGCTGATGAAGGATGTAGTGCAGCCTCAGGTCAATGAGTTTAACTGTACCTTTTAGTATTGCATCGATAAGCAGACTTTCAGTTGGATCGAGCTGAGGCAGCGCTTTAGGAAAGTGTTGGAAGGTGGTGTCCATGTGAATTACAGTCCAAACTCAAGCAGTGATTTAGAGTTTGGACTTTTAGGGTTGACAACAAATTATTTCTAAAACACTGCCTCTTTAAATTACAATCAGTGGCCACAGATCACAAAGTCCTTTCGCTACTTTGATTATTTTTCATCTTCATTCAAACAGCCATTGCACCTGTTCTAATAGTGAAAGCTGATTAGTCGTAAAGTAACAGCCTGTCACGGGCAGGAGCAAAGCTCTTGGCACTTGGTTTGTACACAGTAAGCACAGCAATGTCACAGAGACAGTTCAAGGTCTGGGTTTTACTAGAAGTGATAGAAACAGCAACAAGAAAGAGTTTTCTAGAGAAAACAAGAAAAGCAACAGCTTGTGCATAAAGTGTTAATAAATAGAAAGTGGTGCAAAGTGTTAATGAGGAAACAGATGTAAGGATGTGAATGTAAAAACAGGACGGACCGCAGAAGTTGTTATGCCTCATTTATGGTCATTATGTACCAACTTAAGTGCCACTGGGTCTTTGAGAAATAGGTCAAAATGTGAACTAATGTGTAAACTCTTAAGACTGCGATTCTGTTAAATAGTCTCACTGCACTGATGAACACATATTAGACAAATCAGTTATGATACGACATCACATCAGTGTTTCAGCAAGTGTATGTATGATTTCTGATTCCTTTCCCACATCAAATCTCATACAGATGTGAGATGTGTCACTTCATGTAATATAAATCAGGTAGTGCATTAATGTCTTTTTCTTTTCAACGAGACCATGATTGATAAAATTTAATCTTTTCTCATAATCACAAGATCTTGATTTTGTAATTCTGACTATAATCATCATTATGAGATAAGGTCTCCAATTATATTTCTTCATAGAGATTCCCAGATGCCCAGAGATTCATAGAAATCTAGTTTCCGAGTCTTTTAACAGTGCTTTATATTCTACTGACTGCTGAGCCCATCACATACTTTAAATCTTTATGCCGTCTTTGTTTAATGGCACCTACCAGCTGATGCAATGTGAATGTAGTGTCCTTCACTGAGTTGAACTTCTTGTGAGTGTTTTTGCATCAGATGAAGCTAGTCTGTTTATGAGTCTGTGGGTACACACAAACACCAGGAACTTTTTTCCTGTCTTGTGGCAGACACAAGGAGAGTCTGTTGTCACATTTCTTCATCATTACCTTTCCTCGGCCCTCCTCATCGCTCTCCCTTGGAAGTTAAAAAAAAAGTAATCAAAGGCTCGGTCCCCGACAGCTCTTTCTGTTTGCCTCTTTCACTCTAAAGATTTTTCTCTCTTTCTCTGATTCTTTCGCAAACACTGGCATGTTCCCTACAAAAGCCCCTCATTTCAGAGGTGTTGAAAAGCTCTCCAGCTTCCCTCCATGGAGGTACGTCTCTCCTTGACATCCTTGCGAAATGGCGGATGCTTTGCCATTCATTTAACAGCTCTGCGACTCAGTTCCTCCTCAGGGAGCCTGGCGGTCTTTTATCTCCTCACAGCTGGTTGAGAACCTGCACTCTTCACTGCTCTGTCCTGCCCGTCACACCTCAGCATTAGCATGCCTCTTAGCAGACCACAGAGAAAGAGCCCTGTGGTGTTCTGGCCGGGGCACTGAGCTAAATCCCAGATCAGGGGGAGAGTTCAGGCTCCCTGGGGAGGAGGTCTTGGTTGGCAGAGTGGATGGTTAGAGTATGTTGGAGATTAGGATGTTTGGAGAGTCAAATGCTAGATTTAGGGGTGAATGGCGAAGAAGAGATTCCACTGAGTCTCAATAGTAGCCTTCTGGGGAAATAACCCGGTTTCCTTGGCCTGCTCCTTTGTGATATACATGCATGTGTGTGTGTGTGTGTTTGTAATCCTCAGCTGTGTGTAACGCACAGTACGTCCCGCTTCATGCCTCGATGAATAAGAAAGGGCTGTGGTTTTAGCTAATTATGCCACTTTATCTTACATGTCAGTTATGTATCAGATGGAGAAGAGTCAGTGATGGATGTTTGGATTCATGTCTGCATGACTTTAGAAATTGAGATTTTAAACTGCCATTCATTTGTCTTTCCCTTTATCTGTGTTTCATCTCTGTAATTAAAGAGGAATAACGTGTCCTTGTGGTTGTGTTTTGCTTTTTAAGGATGATGAGCCAATCACAGGAGGGGCCGATGGCAGAGACAATACCCACATCCGGAAGTTCCTCAGCCAGCGACACAAGAAAATTCCATGGAACCCAGAGGTAAATCATATAGTTGTCTTTCCACTTGCTCAGGCTTACTCCTAAACCTCAGTGATCTTCCTTTTAACCTCTTTCTTACACCCCTCAGAGTGATTAGTATTATAATGCCGAGGTCCCTCAGTTGCTTTGCTCTTTGTGTGATTCATCGGCTAAACCATGATCACGACCACGTCCAGTTTGCAGTGATTAACCTTTCTGAAAATGTTTTTATTAATGGCTGTTCATCTCTGGTTTGGTAAGTAAGTGTTTGCTTTGAGCATCCAGAAAGTCTGAGAGCACTTTAACACCCTCTTGAATAGGAAAGCAATGTCTGAGGCCCATTTTCTTTCAGGCATCCGTTCTAAGAGCAGATGACAAGGTCAAACAGACCTATTATCAGAGCAACAAATTGTACCTAATGGTGATGACGAGAGGATGGTAATATTTCTTCCGAAGCCATTAGCAGGTTGTATTTAAAGGCACCTAGGACTTGAAGATTACAAGTTGATGTGATTCATCCTAATTTTTTAGCTCACTTACTGATGTGGTAGTTAACACAACCACTGTAACAAAAGGAGCTGCAGATGGGGCAATTATGTCACAGAGTTGTGATAAGAGAAGAGGCTCTAGATTTGTTACCTGCTCAGCAGAGTTTAATTAAAGCATTGTGTTAGTGTGTCTGTGTGTCTGTCTGTGTGTGTGTTGTGCACGTGTACCCATGTGTGTGTGCATGTGTGTGTCTGCAAGCCAGATCTGCAAAATGTGACTTATTAGTCATTTGCTACCTCGGGGTAAAGTTTAACTATCTCTGCTGAGCACCACAGTGTGTAGTTCCAGGCGAACTATAAAGAATCTTAACAGTTCATACACAGCACAAGGAAGATAATAGGAAGTTACTGTTGCAAGTTATTCTCTGAGTTATTCTCAGGTCGATCAGTTGGACTGCAGCTACTGTTACTTTTTTCTGGGGGATTCTCTATCATTTACTGTCTTGTGTTTAGCTTTCAGGCTGCCTCTGCAAAGCATTATGCATGTAATCTTCTACACGAGGCAGCATCACAGTGCGGGTCTGATAATGTGACAGCGGCTGTTGTTTTATTTCAGCACACTCTCCCTGGTGAGATAGTCTTAAGTTGGCCCGCCTTTGTCTGTGTGTCTTCCTCCTGCTGCACGATACATCAAACCCCAAATCGTCCAAGACGTCATATACAATGCTAAAACACATTCATAAACCCACGTTTTTCTGTTTTCTAACTTTGTTCCTAGTGCAATAAGCAATGACGATTAAGCTACTGGCTTATCAGTTTGGCTTTGAGAGTTGTCACATGTGGATGATATCTGTTTTTAATGTAATATGCCCTACAAACATCTGTTGCCTGAATATTTGAGAGGCCTGAATCTAAATGTGGACGATGCTTTTGGCATAATTTAAAATGGCGCTACTTAGAAAATGAGAAGTCACATTGATATGAAACAGCCAAGCTAGGCTGGCAGCCAAACCAGCTATCTGAATCTGAACCATGTGGACTAATTGAACAAATGTAAATGGATTTCATGGCTTGATCACAGGAAGACACTTTATTATGAACATCCTGTTTTTTTTTTCCTTGCTTTTTTATCATTTTGTATGTGAACACTGTAAAACCACAGGATGCCTTTGCACTCAAAAGCCTTTTTACATGATTTCATTGACCAACCATAATTTCTTATTTATGGTTTGGATCGGAAAAAGCAAAACATCCTCAAAAGGGAAATACATTTTACAACATCCAGTGCAATTACATTTTGCATTAGGCATGACTAGCATCAAAGCTCGCTTGTAGAAGTCAAAATGCCATTGCTTTGACTTGTTCCCAGCCTACTCATAAAGCAACACCTCATTTAGCTTCTCCGAATATTCTGCAAATCCAGCATAATTCCATCAAATTTTCCGCACATCTGGAGAAACTTGCATCCTCAAGAACATCTCCTCGTCTGATGTCAGCCCGAGCCAAGTCTGTCAGAAAACCAGAGTGCAGCAGCTCTTCTCCTTTTCCTCACCGGCTATGTGTCCTAATTACCAGAACTAACTTGTTTTCCTGGTGCACAGCCAAGATGGCAGAGGTCTGAGGGGCCACTGGGCTTGCACTGTCAGAGGCGTCGACTGAAGCTGGTGGAGGTAGAGTGGTGCCATATGCCAGCTGTCACACACTGACAGAGGTCACAGGGGCATGCAGAATCATTCATACGAGCAGCGCACACAAAGCTGCCGTGCACAAGCAAAATGAAAGGATGTTCTTTATTTCCTGTAATAAATGCACCAATTGAAGATATAGGGACAGAGACAGAGAGGGGAAATGGTAATATAATTTTAATCAAGTGCTGTGATTCTGACCTGCGTTGGCACAAGCAGGTTGTTTTCAGCCAATACTGGCGACTTAATAAGCATCCCTGGTTGGTGAGCTCATCCAGAGGTGGCTGTGGATTAGTGTAGACATGTGGCTGTAGAGTGGACATACTCTGTGTGTGTGTATCTGTCAAGGACACCAGCAAGTCAAGGACATTGACATCGGACAGAAGTCAGAGTGAGACAGAGCTGGCCCACTTTTATTTTTTATTTTTTCAAACAGTAGCCAGGCATGAAGGGATAAACAGTCATTTCCAGCAAAGCTGACATAGATCCATAGAGAATTTTAGCATAATGAACACTTTTATTTCATCAGGAGCAGAAAGAAAAATGATGGTAAGAGGGATTAGTGATACTCCAATCATTGTAGACTTTGATATTAGTGGGGCTTTCATGATTTCTTTATATGTTACTTTCCCTCATTAAACCCACTGTGAGCCCAGATTTCACATGAATCATCCCAGATATGTTCTAAATGTGAAATGATGTTAGTAAGTTATTCAGTAGCTGTTAAACCGAGTAGGTCTGCTGGTTGGCTGAGCGACTCAGATGTCTGGTCCTCCTTGTCTTGTAAAGACAAAGCTGCAGATGTTGAGATAAAGTATGTATGTGGCGCTTTTGGTAGTGCAGCTTTGGACAGCCTATGATTAACCACTCAACTAGGAGCATGAGGAAGATATTGTGGCATAGCACAGACACATGATTCAGGTAGGAGCAGTCATCAATGCTGGCTCCTTGCACAAAAACATGCAGTGACAAGCCTGGAGGAGGACTCGCTCTCTCTCTCTCTTCTGTCTCCCACCCTTCTGTCACCACACAGTATCATGTAAGAGTGACTTGACTGGGTGAGTATGATATTTGTCCCTCCTCGCTGTTCCCTCTGTCTGTCTTTCCTCTATCTGTCAGTTAAAAATCCTCAGAAAATAAACAGAAAGGAGGTAGAAATGTGATTTTTCTCAGCTGGCCTCCCATTACAGTTGGGTGAGTGATCGACAGCTTGTGGTAGGAGATTAAAAAAAAAAAAAAAATCTGCTCATCCTTCATGCTTTGCCTCACATTTCACGTATCCTCTGCAGCCATATCCATCCCCCCACATGTTATATCCCTGGCATGACAGAAGACATGTAATTGTAGGACAGATGGTAGATTATACAAACCCCTCATTACAGTAGTTGATGAGGTTGGAATCTAGATCATATGAACCTTGTCTTCTGTTTTTTGCTGCTCTACTCCATGTGAAATGAGTTCTCATTAACTCTTACCATATAATCTCTTCTTTCAAACCTCTCTGTCTTTGAAGCCCCCCATTTTTCCTTCACTGTATCTACCTACTTATCCCACTTTCATTTCTTTCCTAAATTACTAATAGGCAGAGACAGATGAGATAGGCAGAAAGGAATCATCTTCATGCCCTTTACGAGATGTTGGACATATTTCATAACATGGTAGTAGTACGTGATAGAGCAGTAACATTCCTATCGCAGCCACAGAGGGAATAACTCACACCAAACATATCATTTGATCATTCATTCAACACAAACAGTTCAACGTATCAGCTCATTAAAACTACAGTGCAGTATCATGAAGTATACACGGAGCTTTAAAGGCATCTTTTTCTATATGCCCTGGGGGGGTGAGCTGACTGGTATTGTATATACCCCAGTATGCCTCAGCCAGGAACATCACGTCTCACTTGTCTTATCCAAAGGGGATTTACAGTGTCAGTTGGTGCGATTGCTCGTCAGTGGGTGCGCAGAGCAGCCATTTGTCAATGCCTCGCTGCCAGCAGGAACGCAGAAGGCTGCACCAGATTTCGAGAAAAAGGGAGACAGCCTCCCAGAGGAGAGAGACAGAGAGAGAGAGAGAGAGAGAGAGAGAGAAAACTCTTAGTCTGATTTGTTTGCTGCTTGATAGTGCAACCAGATGGGTGAGGGAGTGGAGATATTGGAGCGCGCTTGAGACGGAGATACGCTAAGACATGCTCACAGGAGTGTGGGTATGTGGAGGAAATGTGTGGTCTAAGGGAGATAGCCAAGACAGTGGCAGTGTGCTTGGGAAGAGCGGCCTCTTAGGCTGAGCTGTATACGGCACACTGTTATTCTGAACATCTTCATCAATCACTGGTTCTGTGGCTCAGATCCTCTTTGTGCGCCTTTCATTTCCTGTGTCCTGGATTTCTTTTCTCCTTTTCAATGGAATTCTCGTTCATTTTTGACAAATGGCATTGCTTTCCTTCCCACCCCCCAACCTCCC
>OMNW01035583.1:40236-61176 GCA_900303245.1 Selene dorsalis
CATGTGTGGATGTATAATGTGACAAACACCAAACTACACCAGGCTGTGGGCCATGACACAGTCAGCAGCTCAGCCACCAGAGAGAGAGAGCAGACTGACTGAGGCGGCCTTTTAACATCTAGACCACACCCTGAGGTGTGGTCTGCTTTGGACGGCCCACTACGAAGGGAAAAGAGAAACAACCAGGTCAACAGGGCCGTCACATGTGTGTGCGTGTGTGTGCGTGTGTGTGCGTGTGTGTGTGCGTTGGCTGCTTTCCTTCTGATATACCTCCTGCCTACTGTGGTGAGGAGATGCTGCTTTCAATAAGCAGTGACTCATCATTCAGCGGGAAATAATGTCCGTGTGTGTGTGTGTGTGTGTGTGCATTTCTCATGTGCTGCATGTGCAAATGTACCTTGGAGAACATCTGCCACTTTCATTGCAGAGCTGAAGGCACTGCGCATGTTGTCCTTGTAACAATGTCTTTGATCACCGCCTTTGTTCACGAACAGCTGATTAACCATCTGACAAGGAAGAAGAGGAAATAACAGCCTTTCAGTTTGGAGGGAGATTTGCTCCTTGACACTAATGTTTCCCCCCTTTGTTCAAAGCTACACATTTTAAAAACCTTCAGTTTACTTTTTTTTTCTTTTCTTTTTTTTTTCAGAAAAATCTAGATCATCCAAAACCCAGTGGAGCAGAGAGTGTTTTAATTACTGACACATTCATGTGAAAGAATACGAGAGATGTTGGGAGAAATATTCATAAAGTATGAATAAAAAATTTTATGATACATCATCTGCATACATTGTGCTTGTGTAATCCATCATATAAATCACAACAGTTTGCACAGATTGTACCAAATGGTTTCGTATCTACCATGGAAACAATTGAATTATCATGCTTTATGCCTGGGCCCATTTTTGTTTTACTTACTTGAAAAGAGATTTGCTGTATTTAGAGTCAGCGATAGATAAAAGATGAATATTGTTGCTTTGCTGACGTTTCCGTGTGATCGCTCTCTTTTTCTTCCGGTGAACAACAGCTCTTTCACAAGAAAGCATTTCATTCACAGGGAAAATATAAACATGTCTTGAGACATTTTCAAGTTTCCCATTAATATTTGCTGCAGAGTTTTAATTGGCAGCTTTTCTGTCTTCTCTCTGTGCTGTGCGAGATTTTAAAGTTCTTATGAGGTGCATACTCCGTTCAGCCGTTTGTCTGAGTTTGACTCGAGCTTTGCCGCCTTTCTCAAGAAACCAACAGCAATTTGCAGTGGATTTGCAGATTTTATTTTAATAATGATTCCTGTGATGGGGATGAGCTTGAATGTGATTCTGCTCTACGACTTTCTGCAGACTTCCTGTCACAAGTTTGGATGAGCTGAAGAAAACACAATGAAAATTTAAAGCACCCTAGAAGTTAAATGAGTTACAGGCCTTATTTATTGATGTAGAATGCAAGAGTTACAGCGCAACCTGAAGTCATCTTGCATATAACACAAGTAAACATATCAAGAGAAATTTAGACTGGACAAAACAAGCAGGGGCAGGACTGTAATTGATGCTGATATAAACATGTGCAGAATAAACAGTTCAAAGAGTTGGTGTAATGATAAGCAAATTGTTTTTCTGATGTGACCGGTCATCAACTGTCAAATTTTACAGCCAACACAAGAAGATATTTAGTAATAGGATGCAGTACTCACACACTAGCCAGAGAAGAAACAGGTAGCAAAGTTTACCCAGAAGACCAATGAGCTCTGTCAGAAGAGGATTGGATGTGTCTGACATTGCAGACAGTAAATGTGGAGCCTTCAAGTCTCATTATGGATGTTGATTGCCAACCTACACTTAAAAGTCTGTTTATGGGTCTTCGGGGTACTGTTACGTATGAGGAAAAAAGTTGCATGAAGCCTTTTGTGGCCCATCTTCCCTCATCTCAGCCTGCGGCTACATTAGCTTCTACTAGCATAACACACACAAATCCCACATCAACCAGTGCAACGCTGAAACCGTGAAATACTCTTTTATCACAGACTAATGTCAGATGGCCTGTCTGATATACACACATCAGTGCTAGTTAAAAACTGTCAGAATTAATTTTACTGTATGGTATTAAAACATAACAAGCCATAGTTTTGGTCAAATTAGGCACTAAATAAATTAGTGTTGTAGTACTTGAGACCGGTCTTGAGACCACATTTTCATGGTCTTGGTCTTGTCTCGGAATCGACTACGTTTTTACTCCAAGACCAGTCAAGACCACATCCGCAGTGACATCTTTTTTTTTAACTGCAAATGTCTCTCACTCACTTTTGTTTATGTAATGTAATTCAATAACTTTAAGATAATTAAAATTGTTCTACAAAAGTATGCTTGTGTAACTATCTGGAAAGAAGAACATAAGTGCAACTTTTTATTTCTTGTTAGTGATACAAACTACAGCTTGTTGTGTCTTATTACAAATGATTACATCTTATTAGTGTTAATTTCAATACAAACTATGAATTGTTATGTCTTATTAGTGTGTCATAAAGTTTAGGTCTCTGAAGTCACATTTGGTCTTAAAGACAAGTTTTCATCTTTAGTGTAACTTCAGGACATTAAACTGTGGTAGCTGAGTGAGCTCCATATACTGTACACTGTATCTTTCTTAGTTTTTCATTTAACTCCTACCTTTTTTCTTCTTCTGTGCTGGAGGAGGAATGTACGAAGAGACCGTTGGTGTGGAAATGTGCTACAGCAGCAGCGGCAGCAGCATGCTGTGGGCTTCAGAGAGAAGGCACAGTAGCACACATTGTGTCTTCCTCCTCTACAGCCAACTGCTTCACAGAGACTCTCAGAGGCCTCAGTGCTGCCAGGGGCCTGGTTGATTTTTGGACAGACATTACTCCATGTTTTTGAGTTTGTTTGTTTTTTTGCCCACATAGTGGCTTCTCTTCGAATGCCAGAAAACACACTCAGAGGTGCCGTTGTGTAATTGCCATTTCTTATTTGTACATGTCATTAGCTTGTAGGTATGCGTTACTGTGTGTGTGAGCATCATGGTACCCAGAGTGAGGATCAGGAGCTATTTACACGCTAAAGACTCTTGTGATCTGTCAGCACTTCACGCCACAATGTTTGCTGACCAGTCTCAAACCCGGACATGTGGCCAGCACAAACAATTAAAGGCCATGCCCAGTGTGATCTTAGCCTTATTCTTTCATTATGGATCAGCAGCAGCAGGGGGGGCCCTAATTAGTCGCGTTGGCTAGCTGAGGAAATGAGTGGGCACTGATTCGACCACAGGGCTGAAGCAGGAGCCCCAGGGTTTCCGATGAGCCGGCTTCTTAGAGTCAGTTTTGGCAGCAAACGGTTCATTCTCATTTTGTGTCTGTTTATAGCCATTAGCTGTCGTCTGTTCGCTCTCTTTGCCTGTGAGAACTTCCCTCCTGATTGACTCCTGTTGCGTTGGGGAATCTGATCTAGTTTTTCCAATTACTCTTCATTTCCCATGCTGTCATAACGAGGGAGGTGATTAGGATCTTGCCGCTCTTTTTGTTTTTAATCGACAAATCTGTTTTCTGGATTAGAAATCAGCTGATGAGCTGAGCAATCCTCCTCTAACAGCCTAAAAAACATAGTGCTGCTGTTTCTGGCTCGCAAAAGTTGATTTCTAAGTAGGATGTGTCAGACAAATACTTTTCAGTATGCCTCAACATTTCTTATGCTGTTCTTATCCTCTGCTCTCACACTTTTTCTCCCCTGCTCCCGCTCTCTCTGTCTTCTCCTCCTCTTTCTAACTCACTCTCTCTGATCTGTGTCTCCTGCCTTGTGTGTTGCAGCTGGGTACAGAGTGGACCGCTCCAGGCGAGTTCAGCAAGTTCAGGTCCCAGTCCTCCAAGCCTGTGCAGTAAGTACCTGTGACAACCACACACATTTTCTTAACAGCACAGTTACTTCACTGTCAACCCTGCTCTGAGCCAAAAACAAAGCCCTGCTAACTTCTAACAGAAAGCTTGACAAATGCCCACCTCAACTTGAGCACCTCTTGTGGTCTCTGGTCCTTTGGCTGTAACCAGTGAAATGTATCTTGACCTGTTCAGTAGCAGGTAGAGAGACATAACTCCACTACTTCAGAAGGGTTTTACTGCTCATATGCAGAAGGGAGCTAGTGAGTCACTGGTGTTCACCGGACAATGGGAGCTAGGTGTCTTCTGGGTGTATATTCTGGGTACTTTCATGTATGTGCAGTATGAATTAACATACCACTGGTCTCATCCCTGCTCTCCTTCTAGATGTAAGACGAGACTGTATTAACCTGTCCAGTCCTCTCAGATCTCTCCTCCAAATTGCTGGGAGCTGCTGGAATAAAAGTACCTTTTAATTTGAGCACTGATCTGCAGCCAGTTTACTTCCAAAGTCATTGTAGAGTTGATACGATTATGCAGCGAGAGAACAGATCCTAAGTATGGTGCTCCTATTCCTCTGGGCTCCCACATTTGCCTGATTGGATGCAACACACGCTGCAGAGTGCTGCCTTAAATTATTCACACACACACAGCCAGTGGTGTCAGTGGTGAAGGGCCCAAGTATTTTAATACTGGATGACTAACACACAATGACGAAAAAGAAAGAAAAAAGTTTTCTTGACATTAAATAGTTGAAAATGGATTTCTACTGAAAATTGTGGACTATAAATACAATGTCAGTTTCAACATGACATTTTAATCATATTTTCCTAATGGTTCAAAGCAGCTTTCAAGGGGAGGAAATTATCTTTTATTAACAATTATTCAAATGTAATCTATGTATCTGTATATACATGTGTCAAAAAACGTTTGTTTCTTCTTTTGGGTTATTAATTTAGAAAACAAAAATGTGTGCAGCAGTAACATAATTTGTACATATTTGCATGATAGAGTTCTGCTTAATGTCGATAAATGATATTGTTCAGTGTAACACTATTGCACCATTATAGTAGTTTAAGCACCATTTCTGAAACCCTAGTTGATATGAGTTCTAGTCTGTTTTGTTGAAATACAGCACACACACTCGCACACAGATCAGAGGCCCTGATCCGTCCCATCCCACTGGCCATTCATCTAATGTGAGTTATTTTTTTATATTTTTTTTTTCCCCCACAAGCTGTGTTGGCGTTTTCAACTAAAATGAACTAAACAGAAAGCTGATGAAAATGTATGCCCCACGGTCTTATCAAAATAAAAATAACAAAGAAGGCATTAAGGCCTAACATCAGAACATTTTCCTTATTGAGTTTAATAACTGCTGACTATTAAAATAAAAATGATATTGTGAAAGTATCAAACTAAAAATATCCTGAATGAATGATGATGCCTTCTGGTAAATAATCCACCATAGTTATAACCATGTCAATATGAAGTCTAAACTATTGAGTCAAATAGTCAGTGGAGGTGTGCTGTACCCCCTTTGTTTTGTTTGCAGTATTAATGAGACACCTTTGTTAATTCAGTCTGGCTCAGTGTGTCACTCAAAGGTCTCATTGTTTGTCGAAGTCTCATCATAGATGTTAATATTTCATCATGTGTCATTCAGAGACAGATTATCAAGAAACATAAAACCACAAGAAAATCTTTAATGCTCATTTAAAACAATGCATCAGATGCACATTCTGCCTTCTTTTGCTACACATAGACACACATGCGTTATATAATGAATGAAAAATTATTAATGACTGAACCCAGGCCAGGACCTGCTGGCGAGTGTTTCTGTTTGTCTGTGCGTGGGATTAACCAGGCTTGGTTAGCACAGCAGGCACACCAGACAACAAGGGAGCACAGAGAGATGACAAAAGCTGTAGTGGAAAAGAAGAAGAAAAAGAGGGAACTGAGGAGGGTAGAAAGTTTTTTTTTTCTGTTTTCTCTTCCTGTCTGACAAGCATCCTGCGATCTCCTGCAGTAACAAGACAACAACAGAGTAGCCGATTGTGGAGGCAGAATATGGCAGGAACATTAAAAAGATTGTGCAGTGGGGAACTTTCATTTCTGACATTGCCTGTGTTGTGACCTGTTACTGTGTCTCTTTGGGAGAGACACAGTAACATGGTTGTGTGTTTATGTCTTTCGGGTTTAAATGGAAACTGCTGGGTGGTCTTGGTTAGTTTGAATAACTCAAGAGCAGGTGGTGTCTTGGCTGTATGGGATCTACTTCATGAGCATCAAAATCACCTACACTAAATGTTAATACTCATGCATGGTTGACATCTTAATAATGTTGATGTTTAAGTGATTTATGATGCCGCTTTAGAATTAAGAAAAAATGGTGCATCAGAGATGAAACGGTTTGGAAAATTGTTATGGTTTTAGGGGTGGATAGGGCTAATGACTGAAGTCAGATCTGTGTTCATTGTATAGCTACACATTTCTACATGCTTCAGGGGAAATGTGGAGCTATACAAAGACTGCATGAAAGTCAAGCTTAAGATAATTAGGCAAAATCTGGTTTGATGCTTTCTGTGTGTGGGTGTGCAAAAGACATATATATATAACATATTTGAGCACTTGCATTCCTCCGTGAATTACTGCACATGTGTTTAAACGGCGTGCCATTTGAAATTCCTCCCTGCATCTAATGACTTCATTGAAACATCTCAAAGCGAAAGCAGTTTATTCTTCATTTTCCATATATTCCCTCTTGCCACACAGACAGTCACAGATCCCTCACACAACATCCCCCTCGACCTGTTTATAGACGAGCTGATGTGCTCTTGAGCGTGGCAAATTATGTGTGCAGCAGGATTAATCGTCATGCATTCATGAAATGGTATTCCTCAAATTAGATGGGATTGAATTGAAATGAGGAAATTAGCAGCGCGGAACAGGACATTATGTCATTATTTTCTAAAAAGAGAAATTGCATCAGAGCGTGTGTACGGTAATAATAATCAGTCATTAGACAGATTTTATCACCTGGTAATTTGAAACATTTGTAAGCCTGATAAAAAAAAGAAATAACCAAACAAACTGAAATGAAGTAGGTGTTTCTACAACATCATACTCAATTTATGGACGGAAAGCACCAGTGAAAATTATTAGTCATTACACCTAACACTACAGCCAGCCCTTGGCAGCTTGATACACTTGTGTAATTTGTTTTCCGGAGAATAGGTTCAGGGCCATTTGAGCCTACTTACAGACCCAGTTCTACCGCAGTTAAGTTGTGCGCACAGCCTTGATCAGAGATGCAATTTAAAACAGCTCTCACAGTTTATGCGCCATTGTTTCTACTTATTATCATATTGGGCCCGGAACAGCGTGGAATGGGACAGAGCCGAAGTAAAATGGAGTATAAAAGAATGGGGGTGAATGGTGCAGAGCACAACATGAGCGAACAGAGAGCAGCCTTCAGAAATGTAATTGAACAGAGGGGAGAAGAATGAAACACAACAGACACTCCCACTCTAGACAGGTTAGGTTTGTTTTGGTTTTCTCTCTCCTCTCTCTCTCTCTTTTCTTGTTTCACGCTTTGGACTGTGGGTATTTATACGTCTCGGTTCATTGGAGCTGTACAGCCAAATGTAGTAGAGCTGACTGAACAGTGACTAATGGCTGCTGCAGGGTTGAATAATATTGTCAGGGAATGAAGCATATTGTTGTTGAGGGGTTCACTCGAAACACTTCACTTGCCTCTTGGAGGTCTCTGTGCGATGCAATCAAAGGCTACTGAAACCAGCAAACGCAGCTGTAAACATTCATAAACACGCGCATATACCACATAGAGTGGTGTCATACCCTCAGGACAAGCAAGGCCAGCAATGCTTGACCAGTAAAAGCTAAAAATAGACATCAATTAGTGTGATAACGAGGTGGAAGCAATATTTCGACTTACGTCTCGGAGCAATGTTCAGGAGCTGGTTTCCCAAAGCCTTCATAACGCTACATCGTTCTTAACCTTTACTCTTTCTCTGCCTTAACATTTTCACATGTTTCCCGAAGCATTCTTTGCTGAGAATATCATCCCTACCACATTTGTTGGTAAGGTTGGTCTGGAGCTCTCTTAGACTCTTCTTAGTCCAGATGAGCGATGTTTCAACTCATGTTGCCACACACAACACCCATGTTTGGAAATCAGTGTTGGGCATGAAACTGATATTATCCTATGGTACAGTGACTGTAGTTCACCAGTCATTTTCTGCCATTAATAAGGAAAATTATTTTGGAAACCTATTCACTAAATAAAAGTGTGCGGCCAAGAGAACTAGAAGCTTTATTCAACTAATAAGACAAGACACTTGGTTAATTAGGTAGGCTATATATGTGGCCACTTGTGAGGCCAAGGGGCAGCATCTTCTTCACCTTACGTCATTCGTAGCAAAGTCATTCTTGACTTTCTTGTAACATTAACGGTTTACAGTCATCTTGTAAATTACTGCTCCCTTGTGGCCATTGCAGGCTATTGCCTCTTAAAGCTAGATGGGCCACCACTTGTAAATATTGTATCTGTCTTTATTGTCTTATAACTTAATGCAGGCAGCATAGAGGCATTTTGTTTTTGGGTTGCCTATCCATCCCAATCTCCTGAACATGATACCTCAGTAACGCCTTGATGGAACTTCTTTAAATTTGACGAAAAAAAAACTCGTTACATTACAGATTACATTGTTGTGGTGAGAGGTCAAGATCGAGTGCACGATGACCTCACAAAACATGATTTTAGCCTTATGAACACAGTATCTAAAGAATTATTCAAAATAAAGTCCTGCATGTCTTGAGACAATGACTAAGGATCATTTACCCGCATTATTATGCGCATTCACAGATGTAGATGGAGACATTGCAGCAGAAAGTAAATGAGCTTGTTACATTGTGATTTATCATCTTAAATTGGTACTAATCACCTTGGTTAACATGTGTGACGATGAGGAGTAAGGATGTGATGTTGTGTAGGTTTTAACAACTCTTTTCATATGGGAGGCTTTCCTAGAAACAATAATTTAATGTGCAGATTTATATTGAACTAGTTTTTAGTTCTGTTTGCTTCTCTGTAAAAGTCAGTGCACGCCACCGACATCCAATGTATAACAATTAAAAAACCCTCTAGTTGTCAGTCCCACTGTGGTTACTCTGAGTTTACCCTCATCCCAACCATCACATTTCCCCCATTGTAGCTCGTCACTCTGTCTCACTGTCTCTTGCTCATTTTTATGGCGCACTCCTTCTGTCTGATTGAATATAAAGCTGTAGAAGGGGAGGAGTAAGGCTCCGTTTGTGTGTGTGTGTGCCTGGCGATTGAGAGGAATGAAGCTTTTCCTTAAACACCTGTTCGCTTTCCCTCAAATGCGTGTTTTGCCTCCATCGGTGGGGTGTGGCCATCGTGTTGCTGCAAAGTGTGAAAGCTTGTCTAGGGTGGCAATTTGAAAAGATGATATGGACAGGAATGTTGGATCAGTACACCTGTTAGGGAGATCTTGTAGTCATAGCCACACCACCTGGCTATGACCACCTGGAGGTAATGAGTCACAGTGTTTAGTGTGTGGGAGTGTGAGCGTTTATAGAGGAGAAATAGTTTTGCTTATGCTCCAACTCTGAAGTTTGTTTTATATAACTGGAAGTTGTCCCTCTGGGTGTCTGGCAGTCTATTTCTTTCCTCAGTTCTTTATGGCTCAATCTCATTAACATTTCTGTGTTAGGGTTTATATATTATCATTAAGTGAAATGTAGTAAGAGCCACATGGTGTCTTTGACATATTTGAATTTGGCCCAATATTATTAGTCTATGAAAACAGAAAAAAATTCAGAAACAACCAGGGAATAGTAATGAATTATCTCATTGACCCTCGAGATAATATAAGTTAATAGCCACTTAATAAAGTGCAAATGATTAACATTTTAGTGTCAGCTTTTTAAAGGAGAGGACTGCTACTATATTTCTGTTTTAGATCATACTGAAATTATCTTCTGTGTTTTGGATTGTTGGTCAGACAAAATATGCAATTTGAATGTGCCGCTTTGTACTTATGGAAATTGTGATGGGCTAAAATGGACTATTTTCTTGCATTTTACTTTCCAAGGGATGTATAAATTTTGCTGCTTCCTTTCGAAACAATACCTTTCTCGGTTTGAAAGTGCCCCCTTCCATGTCTGTTCTGGAGTTTTTGTCTCCACCTCTGCTCAAAACTGTGAAGCAACAGCTTTGCCATGCCTGCTAGTTACTGTCACAACATCTTGGTGAGTGACAGTGAAGTAGTCAGATGAGGAACCCAGATAACCCCGTCAACACTATCTCCACTCTCTGACCCAGCAAGCAGAGCCTCGGGCTGGATAGACAACACCGGCGAGATTGACATTTGCTAAAATTCTACAAACTGAACTGTGCTGAGTTGCATACTGAGCCTGTCTGACACCGCACTTGATGCGGAGGATTTTCTGAGGCTTTTAAGCAGCTCCGGCTGAGATGTGATTGACAGTTGATTGAAGATGAAAGGAAATATTGTTTGAGGTATCAGAAAGTAATGAGCACTGACTGAATCTCATCAGCATGGCAGGCTGAAGTTCAGAAAATGGCAAAAGCCAAAGTCAATCAAACAACATCTGTGTTATGTAAGTTTTAGCATTACCGTAAATTCTCAAATAAAAGCCAAGTCTCAAATAGATGCCGGTCTCCTCTAATGAACTAGTCCCAGTTACCTAGAAGCCGGGTCTATTTCTTTTTTCTGCAAGTTCTTGTGAATGTACAAAACCTCTCAAAACCTACAATCGTCCGTTTGAGCAGTTTCTAAGCTGTTTAATTTGTGCTATAGAGTTCTCAATCAGCCTGAAAATTAAAACAAGACCCTGTCCGACCCGCAGGTGTTGAAACCCAGACCCTTTTTCCTTCTATTCTTACTTTTGTAAATAGTAAGAACAGAACGATTTGAGAGTATTTTCCATCTTTGCTAGGCATAAGATTTGTTCAAAATTAAATACAAGCCCGTCCCATATACGCCTGTCTGAAATATGAGCCGGGTCAGTTCGGCAGTTGAAGCAAATAAAAGCACAGGCTTCTATTTGAGAATTTACGGTAACTGGCATGTGCCTCTGTCGATGAGTCTGCAGCCATGGGGGTCTGTCATGTTGAGACTTTCACCTTCAGGTGTAATGACAAAAATTAAAAATGGCTGCTGCGGACCTTTGACAGTGGCGTGGTGAGAAGGAAAGGTGGAAGCTGATTCCAAGGTTATCCATGATGCTGCAGCTGGCATTTTAAAGCAGCATTGACTCCACAAACTGCAGTAAATGACATTTACACCCAATCCTCCACAGATATGCAGGCATTGATGTGTGCTCTTCCTTGATGTGTGGGCGCACTTGCATGATAGTTTACGCCCTCTTACTTTTCAAGTTTTTTTCCCTCTTAACTTTCTCCACTTCTCTTTTTTCCTTTCACTTGAACACTAATTTGTTTTCTATACACACAGCTTTACAGAAAACATCCAAATCCCAGTAAGAGTTAGAAAGAGAGACTTGGTTGTGTCTTTCCAGGCAACAATGAAGGAAACCCAGTGAAGAATGGCCAGTTATTTCATTATGGGATCTCTGAGTATCTATAATTGAATCACTTAAGCACCGCTGGCTATTAGCTGGTGAGGAGACTCAAGCATTTAGAGAGAGAGAAGTATGGTACTTGTGCTCATGACATCATAGGAATACAGATTAAGCGTGTTGCACCTGCAGTGTCTCATTATATGTATGTATTCACTTAAATGTGTATGTTTCTCTCCACTCAAGTTAATTGGTGTAGCAATTGAATTATAATGAAGCTTTTTGCCAGCAAGGTGCAATGACTTCTCTGTCCCACTTTACTCCCTCACGCCTTTCACTTCGCCATCAGTTTCTATGAGTGATGCCAGCCTGCTGAGACACAAATCTGAGTGTGTAAATGTGTGTATGTGTATATAGAGGCTTATGTTTAATCAGAATGTCTTTGGGGGCGTGCTGCTGCTCATTTCTTCCACGGTAAAAGACTGCAGTGTTGTGGACAGCTGATTGGCAGTAATGCGCGAGTTCCACCAACCCATGACACAGGTCTGCTTCCAGCCAGACTTGATCAGAGACAGTAATGATGACAGAGGGTCAGCTTAGTCTTAGAGGAAACAGAAACACGAACGGATCCGTGCCTCGACAAAATCCTTTCACTGAGCTATGCAGGCAGTTACTTCCTCGTCCTTGCTCAGGTTTTTGCTCTGAAATGATGATGTGTGTTTTCCCATACGTCCAATCAATTGAATTCACCACGGGTATGCTCCTATCAAGGTGGATGAACATCTCAATGATGATCCTGAGAAAAGAGAGGTACCTGAGCGAAATGTCAAGGGTGATAGCAGAGGGTCTGAATACTTAGTCAATGTGGTATTTTTTCTCATTAATGAATTTGCAAAATCTCTAAAATTCGGTTTTTCTCATCAAAGGGTATTAAGTGTAGATTGGTGAGTGAAATTATTATGGTTTTTTTTTATTTCAATATAAGGCAGCTACATAATAATATGAAAAAAGAAAACAAAAAAAAACTAAGGGATCTGAACACTTTCCAGATGGAATGTCAGTGGTCAATGTTTAAACATGGTCACTTTAATTTTTATTTTTAAAAAACCCCAGTTATTTCATTAAACAGCTTGACCTAGAAAACACTCAAACAGAAGTTGAGTTAGTTTTTATTTGTTAAGTGCCACATTCAGCAGAAGTTATCTCAAGGCACTCAAAGAGGGCAGGTCTAGACCTTTTTCTTTATAGTATTATTTACAGTGACCCAACATTTCTCACAAGAGCAAGAGGTGCAGAGAGTAGCAAGCACTTAGCAATGGTGGCAAAAAACAAAACAAAAAAACACCTCCTTTTAAGAGGTAGAAACTAGACTAAGGATGGGTGGCCACATGCATTGGTTTGATTGGGAAAGATATAGAACGTGCAAGCAGGAGAGAAGAGAGTGAGAAAGAACACGGATAAATAAAACTGCATGCTGTGGTTTTAATTTTAATGATAGTGATAGTAACAAGAGAAACAGAATAGAGTATTTGTTTTTGGCTGTTTTCACACACTACACTACAAATTGTAGACTACATACTGCATGTGTGACGTATGTGATGTATGTGTGATTAGCTCAAAATAAACTACGGTTCCCATGTGCAATGTAACAAAGGAAGATTCTAATCAGTGTTACACTATGACTCACTGACACCCTTTGGGCCAATAGGAATAAAACGTATCGCTTTATGACAGCAGGGCAATAGGATTAATTCATTTTTGTTGACAGTGCAAAGATATAAAATGTGGGCCATGATAAAAAGAGCTCATGTTTATTGTTGCTGAATATGTTCTTTCTTTTCCTTCATATATCCTCACATTCAAGCCACTGACAGGGCAGTACGTGTGAAAAGGGTAAAGTGGAGGGACAGTGAAGAAAAAGCGTGGAGCGTATTACGCCATACTAGATAATTACATATGGGGGGCGAATGGATATGGTGGATAGAGGGAGAGGAGTCAGTGCAAGAAGCATTGCAGTGAGACAACGGACTAGATACAGTAGGAGAGAGGGAGAAAGAGCAGGGGATGAAGGAGAGCAGTGGGAGATGAAGCGGAGGGAGGGAATGGAAGAAAGAGGATTTATTGAGGCTGCAGGGAAGAGCAGCGTGATAGCTCTCTGATGGATTAGTGGAATGCATGAGAAATGGAGTAAGGAGGGAGAGGTTTGTGAGGGGAGAAAAGTGAAGTTTGTGCATCTCCTTGGGGCAGTTCTAAACACTGGTATCATTAATGTAATTGAGAGGAGAGCACTCACTGAGCGCAGACTTTTGTTTAAAGGCCACCTGTGGGTATTAGAGAGGGGGAAATCAGGCAAGAGGAGGAGAGAGAGACGGGGACAGGGTTGACAGTCAGATAGCATTAATGAGAAATTGAGTTGGGAGCAACAGTGGAGATACTGCAAGAAAGTAGAATGAGGAAATTGCTGTAGCCTGCAGGCAGATAGGAGACAGACAGTGTGATGAAGAGAGAATACGAGAGAGTGGACTTGTATTTACTGAGGGCAGAAAGTACACTGTCTCCATTTCGCTGTAGCTCTGCTCGCTGCAAAACAGCCCAGTAATAGAAGGTGTGTGCGTGTTAATGTGTGTCAGTCAGTCTTCAGGGATGTTGTGCACCCAACCTTCTGTATATTTATTTAGACAACCCCGTAGTAAAGAGTGTTTCTTGTGAAAGAGGCTTTGTCTCTCAGCAGGAAAAAAAAACAACCTCTCTATACGTTTTCATACCAAATAAATATTTCATACTCTAGATCCAGCAGACTCCGGCAGACATTGTTTAGCTCCAACAGTTCCATCTTGTGTTATCCAGCCCAGTCAAGCTCTTTTGTCTGTCTCTATCTGTTCAGCCCAAAGAAGAGGAACTGGAAACAAAGAGTCCAATTAGTCAGGCAATTAGACTCTTGTTTTGTGTCCTCTACTCATCCTCTGAGTCACATGCTAATAGCCATTCTTTCCTCTTTCAGCTCTCATTTGCCCTTCACATGGTCTTTTATGTGATTTTTTTTCCCATCCCTCTTCCTCCGGCGTGGCGTTTTGTATGAAATCATGTCTCAGTGATATTCACTGTAATGTATTTTTCCTTTCAAGATACAGAAAGCATTTATAATTCCCTCTCTGTTTCTGCCATTCATTTCCTATTTATCGCTCCTCCTTCATCTTTCTTTCCGCCTGTCTCTCTGTCTCTTCATGTCTTTCAACAAGAGCCCGCCTTGCCATCCATCACAGAAGGACTGGTGTGACCAGTCTGCACACTCACACACAGATTTATGCAAGCTCAAAACACTGTTGTCCTTCATACTTTGTGCTCCTTTTGTTTTCTCTCTATCTTTCTGCGTAATTCTCTCCAGAGTTTAATAGAAGCCTTTTGGCCAGCCATCTCAAATATTCATATTTCCCCTCTCATCACTCTGTCTAATCTTTCCCCGTATCTATATTTGGACCAATCATGATTAATTTACGCCTCATATTTTCCCAAAGAATACCCGTCTACTTCACACAGAATTGAAAACAAAAACAATACACAGACACAAAGAAATGATGCAAAGTCTTTTTAAAAGAGGAAATAACTCTCAACAGAGGAACGCAGACTCAATCTTACAGCACTTGAATGTCTTACCTGAACAGTGGAATGAAATTTCATGGACCAAAACCGAAGTTGTTCAACTGGCAAATTACTTGAAATCACAAAGTGAAAGTGAAATAGTCAAACAACAGATAGGAAAGTATGAGAGGAGAACTTGATGTTCTGCTGCTTATCCATCTCAGTGTGTTATGATCCTTTTGTTTGCTTCAATCTTACTCTGCTCTGTTGATATGCCTGCTATCTGTGAGTGTGTGAGTGTGTGAGAGAGAGAAATGTGTGTGTGTGTTGTCTTATCTGGTATCTTACAACAGGTAAACAAGTTTTTATTGGCCGAGCTGCCAATCTCTCACTGCTGAAGTCGAGGCTCACTGTGTGTGTTTTTACATTTCTGAGAGCTAGAAGAAAAGAGATCCTCAAATGTTGACAGACAGAAGTATGTTGAGGATGCATTTTGAGAGCTTTGAGCGCACATCTGCATGGCTGTTATCTTTTTGAAGCGTGTAGTCCTCCGTATCTGCAGTTGTGTATTAGTCTGACTCGGAAACCCTGTGGCGGCAGACTGCGTCCTCTCAGCTCTGACATTAGATTATCCCACAGATGGAGTCAGATTATGGTTTGAAACAGACAACCTAATGAATGGTCAGGAAATGCACTAATATTCCCTAAAACCATCCATGGGCGTCTGCTCGGGAACAGGAACTTGATAAGCTGAAACTACTAAAAAAAATCAGTTCCAGTTCAGGATGTTAAGAGAGAGACATTACATGCCAACCAGAAATTAGATTTAGAAGGACTGGGATAGTGAGATTTTATTGCCCCCTTTTAAAACCCAGTTATGTTTTGTCTTGTGATACATATTCTTCATTAAAGACATAATGTTGCCCTCTTTTCATAATTCTGATTACTCATTTCCCCCACATTATCATTACACTCATTAAAGTTTAATCGGATCTAATCTGAATGACTCAATGACTGAAGTGAATGTAAAATAACTAATGAATTCTTTTCTCTCTTTAAATGTGGCTCGGCTCGGACTCTTGGTTTAGGGAACAGTGTTTGGTTTGAATCATTTTGGGAAAGGGCAAACTGGATGCCACATGCTGAAAGTACCACTTAAGTTTGCTGAGTGCCGTTTCAGCAGCTGCACAGAGAGACGTTCCCTATTCATGAGAGAGTGACCTTAGCACACTGTCACTGCTCCCCTGCACCTGCAGTGATTTATTGGTTACAGAATGTTGGGCAGCCGGATGATGCAGCGGCATTTTCTTTCTTTCTTTTTTTTTGTTGCACAGGGCAACACGTGCCCCTAACCCCCACCCCCTCTCGGGCTTTTGCCCTTCCCTTGCAATTCAAGTCAACCACATCCGCAATGCAAACTCACACACACACAGTAACAGAAGTCAACACTCTAACTGGAATTTGGCAGTTTCACCATGAAAGACCAAGAACGAATGGTAGGGGGGTTTACATTATGCCATCAATCAAAACTACAAAAAAAGCACAAATTATTCAGTATATTTATATAATATATTTGTTCTTCTGCTCTTCTCTCTGGGTTTTGCACTGTTGGTGAGATGAAACCAGCAGATGTCATACTTGGGAACTTGTTTAGGCTTCTGTCACTTTTGTGCAATTGCATAGACGAAAGGATTAAATAACTTAAAACACTGACTTTCTAGAACAAAAATAACCTACGCTTTGCGTGTCTTGTTTCTGCGTTATCTCCTGTTTTTTTTGTGCGACTATTTTCAATTCAAAACACAGACTTCATCAAAGAAGATGAGCTTGCGTTTGTTTCAGGAGACAAACAGGAGACAGGAGAGAGACAGGGGAAACATCACAGAGAAACAAGGCACAGGAAGCAGAAACAAAGACAGAAAATGCAAAGAGAAAGAGCAAAACTATCACATACTATAATGGATCAGAGCACATGAATATGGAGCAGGCAGTTTACTCCAAAGTAGCATAAGTTACACTTGAGTTACATGAGTTACCAGGCTGCAGCAAACTGAATAAACCTCATAAACCTCATCTCATTTATAGCGAATGGATATTACAGAATATAGTACCGTTTTATCTATGTAGGAATAGGTTTTCTATGCAACACTCATGCCTAAACAAACTGTGTCGTTGCACACTGTCCATGTTTGCCGTACATGTAAACACACACACAAAAGGTCTTATTTGGTGTCACACAATGTGTGTGTGACTGCGTGTCCATGTTTTGAGAGTTAATGATGTGTGGGCAGTGCTCAGGTATCTCTCATTCAGCAGCAGATGCTGCCTTATTATCTGTGATGTGTTTTTTTAATAAGAATAAAGCATTGTTACTCAGTTCGTGTATTTTATCAGTGCCGGGAATAACATTCACAGTGAAACTTTAAATCAGACCTTTACTCCATCTAACTAGGAGTTCCTGAGAAATACTGGAGCTTGTATAAGTGAAAAATGTTGATTTATGTGGAGCATCGATTTTTCTTCCTCCCTAGTCGCAAAAGGAGTGTTTTATTCAGGACCAGAGGCTGATAATATCCTGGCTCACTGCCGGCTCTTTTGCCATCTAGCCTGTAGCGCTGAGTTATATTTTAGGCTGATTAACCAGTTTATACCCAAGTTAAACTGACATATGTTTTAGGACTATTTTGTGCTTTTAAAGTCAAACAGTTTGCCTTGATCCACTGTGGACTCATTAAAGCCGGATATTTCTTAAGTTTTTGATGACTCAAGATTGCGCACCGTTGTATTTCTTGGGGGCTTCACACATTAACTGTCAGTATGCTCTCATAAGTCTTGGTCACTGAGAGAGAGAGCCTAAGGTGGATGGAGCTACAGCAGCTTCTATAATAGAAATGTTCTATTTTTTCACCAGTGTCAAATGTCTAATAACTCTCTCTTCGTTTCCTTTCAGCCTGATCTCATCCAGACGATACTACTTCGAGATCCTCCACAAGCAGGATGACAAGGGCTCGGATCATGTGGAGGTTGGAGTAAGTGGACTGTTCTATTCCTCTGCACCAATATCTCTCTCAGTAGTGGTTTAATGCACCTCAGGCGAAAGCGCAGAGAAGAGTAGGGCTTAATTTCGAGATTAAGTTTTCAAATGAGAGCCCACACGCCTTGTGGGAGCCTGTACTTTGAGTGGGAGGGCAGATGATAAAAAGAGATCACTGGTGTGTGTATTGAATGAATCTGTTAATAAGCCTCGGGTTACTGTCATCGTGGTGACCATCATCATCAGCAGAGCAGCAGCAGTTATTGTCATTTTTGCAGCCTTTAGGTTAATGATTTTTTTCTTCTTCTCATTCTGTCTGGATCCCCTCAGAACTCTGTCTGACTGCTTCTGGCTTCTTTTCTCTATTATTATTCTCTGTATTTCTGTCCTCGTATTAGTTCGTGGTTGTTTATTCCTGGGTCATGTAATCTCCTCTCATTTATTTTTACAATGTTTCCACAAACCACTCATCACTTTATTCCTCCTTTATTCCCAGCAACATTTCTCAGCCGCACAGCCGTTATCGTTTCTGTGTTCCTCTGGTCTCTCCAACCTCCAGTCTGTTCAGTGCTGGGCTCAGAGTGGCAGCTTCTGGTTGCCTGTTTTAAGAGAGAGTTTGACAGGGTGATGGGGGAGCACCATGCTGAACTTGGTCTCTGTGTGTTGCCTGGATGATCACACGTGAAAAATGAGATGCAGGCAGAGGTTTGTGTTTGAGTGCATGAAAAAGCATCTACTTCACAACCATGCCACAGTGACACTTACGCCGGTAGTCTATTTTAATATTCATAAACTGGCACAGTCAGGTGGAAACTACCCATGGCAATGTTTTCTCCGTAGTTTCACGCAGGCAGTATGAAATGTCCTGTTAGTTGTAGGTCCCCCAAGTGCTATACAGTTGTTGCGTTGTGGGTTGTTGATGTGGGTGTGTTATGAATATTCTGCTGATGATGTGCAACTGTGACTAATAAATTACAGCCCATGACGGCCAGATCCCAGTGGTAAACAAATACCGTCCCCTTTATGTGGAGAGCCTCTGCAAAGGACAAACAAACTGAGTTGGTGAGATATGATGCAATAAACGCTGAGAGGATACACTATTATTATGTCCTTGATGTTTCACTAATGACTCCTGCTGGTTGGTTGAGCATCTGTGACCAGGGCAGAGGCAATAGGGCCTCATGGTGTTGATATGACTTACCTGTTGCCAAGCAGTTGCCTGTTTACACACTGATATGGTGTTCATCAAAAGTGACTTCCTGGTATGGATGAAATCAGGGCTGAGATTCAGGTCTAAGACCAAAACAATGAGCTAAAAGATAATAAAACATTCTATAGTGCTTAGGGGACTTAAAAGTTAGAGATAGTCGTGGGTTTATCACTGGGACCTTTTTCTCCATTGTGAATATTAAAATATGGATTAAAGCGGCTGTGAAAACACATAGATGTATTATTTAAACCTATGGATCATCTCACTAGTCTATGTGGAAACAGAAGAACACAGATTCTTTAGTTTTTTATGTATGACTACTTCTGTTATGTCTCCAAATGTATGAGAGCAGTGTTTCTTAACCTTTTTCATAGTGAAAAGAATTGACCCAAATTAGACCACAGATACCCATACTATAATATTTTTTCCCAGAGTCCCCACACCAGATTTGGGAGCCTTTTAGATGTTTTATTCTAGAAAGTGTTTTAAACTCAGGTCCAATATCGTCATCTATTATGCCATTCTACAACTACCCCCCATGAGAACCAATGTCCAGAGGAGACATGTAGTAGCCTCCTCACAATTTCAGCTAGCATCCTTACCAATTACAACACGGGGAGAGGGAAAATGCTAAGAAATGCACATAATAAACTCACAAATCTTTTGCACTTGCAGTTAAGATTTATGGCCTTCAGACTAAAGGTCCTGGTCTTTTTAATCAGAGCTCACCGGCTTCATTTACGGACAAAGGTTGAATTCACACAGCTGCCAAAAAAGGGAGGAGAGGGGAGGAGAGGGAATGAGGAGGAGGAGAGAAATAGGGGAGAAGAATATAGACAGGGTGTGAGTTCGAGGCTTATATATTAAGTATTTCTGTTTCCGCTACCTTGTGCTGTTTTTCTCATTCAAAACATCAACTTCCACACAGACTGTGCACAGCATCCAGAAAACTGTTTGCGTGATCGTGTACACAAGCACATCAAGGTCATGTGGAAATCCATAGCTCTCTCTGTCTGTCCCACCCCTCCCCTGCCCTCCCCTCTCCAGCCATGGGGCCATCAAAGTAGGTTTGCACAAGTAGAAACAATTTAATGAAGCGTATAAAAGTCATGCAGCAAATCAAGATTGTGTGTGTGTGTGTGTGTGTGTGTGTGTGTTTGTGTGTGTTTGTGTGTGTGTGTGTGTGCGTGTCTGTGTGTGTTTGTGTCTGTGTGTGTGTCTGTGTGTTTGTACTCCTATCATTGTGAGGACAAGTGTGAATTTTAAACCTTTGGAGTGAGGACCATTTTGTAAAGTGAGGACATATAGGCCTGTCCTCACCATATTTTCATTGTAATGGCTTCTAGAGGCTGTTTTTATGCTTTTCTCCAAGTTTCAGAGTGGTCGTCAGAAAGATGCCAATATGGGAAAATTTGTGGAAAAACGTATTGTGTGTGTTTTGCCTGGATACACACACTTTTTGCTCTCTGCTGCTCCCTACTGTCAGTACAGTACTAAGTACAGTACTAACCACATAAAAGCCTGTTCAGTCCTGGTACACTATATGTCTGAGGTGATCTTATCACAAGTGAACAGCTTTAAGCAGGTTTTCTTCTGTTTTCCTTACACTTTACATGACCAACACACTCCTTAAACATGCTGTTGACTCTA
>OMNW01035587.1:0-12436 GCA_900303245.1 Selene dorsalis
TCCACAGCAGTATGAGAGGAGATGAAACAGAACTCCCAGTGGCTGCCTCTGCAGAGCTTCACTCATCTGACAGAAAGAGCTCCACTTTGGGCCCCAGACACAGCCAGCAAACAAATGCAGGCTTCTTAAAGGGGCCATACGCATACACATCCGCACGCACACACAAACAAACACAAAGATACTCCCCGCAACAAGAATTCACGCCGCACAGTATTCAGTTTAAATATATCTATATGCAGGAAATAAATTGAAAAACAGACGTCTACCTTCCAGCACACTGCTTCCCTCTCTTCGCAATACCAATCAAACTTGCTCAGCTGAGAAGGATGAGTCCGAGTACATTACTGTGCCACTTGTTTCCATTCCCGCTGAGAGATCACACACCTAAGACAAATGAACATCTTTTTTTTTTTTTTTATCTATGTCATGGTTTCTCAATCCCATCCTTACAATTTTATCTGCCAATTTGTAAGACACTCCTAGCAGGTGATCGGTCAAAGATACCAACAACAATATCTCTCTATAGAATTTTATCATATAATATTCACAGTATGAGATAACTTTCAACAAATTCTGCCCTAGGTGAGATCTTAAATATTTTAAAATGTTATTTATTCAGGGATATTTTTTTTATTTCTGTCCTCATTAAGGTCTTCAGTCAGTTTATTGTAGTGACACTGAGTGGGCACCCCTTGGGGCTGCCATAGAGCCATAACTTCAAAACTTTGGGACACTTTGCGACACTCCCATGGTGCTCTAGCACCAACAATAGGCATAGATTGGAAGTATGTCCCTGCATGTAATTTCTGAACCTTATGCCTGCTTGAAAATAAAAAGATTCCTTGGCTCAAGCACAGTGCAACATTAGATTTTTTGCCATGTTGGATCTATGTGTTGTTTTTTTCTGTTATTCCTCCGACAAACTTTGTCCAATTTTCACAATCATCTTCCAACAAAGCTTCACAAAATCTATCAAATGGGTTTTTGATTTTCAAAAACATTCAACTTATGTCTAACCCCCAGCATTTGCACAATGGGTAAAAACAGTAAAGAGTTAGGCTGCTCAAAGCTGCTTCTGCTGGGACACTACCAGATGCTCATCGCCGCTTCAACATTTACCATGAGCACAAACTGCACGCGTGCTTTCTGGTCAGCAGTGAGTAAATGTCACACACTTTTGCTAAAAAAAAATTTAAAAAATGGCAAAACCACAAAAAAAGGGAAAGAAAAGTCTGCGTTTCGTTTCTGGTCTCCTTCAAATGAGGTGCTTTTGTTTGGGATGACTCACTTGGTGAAAGTGCTGCATCATGTGCCATGCGAAATGAGTCACACCCAAAGAGAAGGGCAAAGAGACCCATACCAAGCAAACTCCTGACCTGAGCTGTTTTGTTCCCCATTGACCACAGACCTCGCTCTGTTAAAATAGCACCAGCTTTCAATGACCTGCAAATTATGGTCAAAAACGGCTTTTTTTTTTTTTTAACTTATCCGTATCTTCTTGAAATATAAAATCAACTTTCACATTTCGCTGCTATAAACTGTTCTAAAAATCCATTTGTTGCATCACATCGACAAGGAAAATTCTACTCAGTGAGCCTTATGAGTCAGAGACTGGTGACTAACCAGATAAATAAAAATGGAGAAATTAAAAATGAGAACTTGGAGATTAATACTTTACTACTTTCAGATCCATATTCTCAGAAAGTCGCATAGTTGGGATGAGAATAAATACGTTTAGGTGATGTATATTTATTACTACTTAATCAGGCACAACAGGGCCGGTGTCTTCAGCTAAAATATGACCAGGAGAACTAATTACAAAAGGTTCAGGACTCTTCAAGAACCAGTGTATCACAGATTAGTAGGCTATACACGAGTTACAAGAGTTGACTGCAGGGTAGTGGCTGTGAAACCACAAGCTATTGTGAAGATGTGTTCACTGCCAATCAGAACCGACTACTGAGTGTTTCATCTTAAAAGCTTTTTTTTTGCAGAGGTTTCACTGTCGCCAAGTAAAAGGTGGTGACATCAGTGGTTGGGCCAGTATACGTCACCAGAACTCCTGCTGCCACCACAATACACAGCCAGCAACCACACATATGACTTCCTAAAATTCAAAGAAAACTTCAATTCTGATGATGCCTTTCCTGCATGTCTGAATGTGGTCATTTTCTTTCAAATGATGTATATAGCAAGGCTATTTTTTCCAAAATAATGTAAAAACATAAAGCAGCTTCATGACTACAGGATTACAGTTTGAATGTCTAGCTTTATACTTAATAAATCTGTTGTTGACTTTCAATGGCTTCTTCCTTCAGCACAGTGTCAAGGAAATTCCACAAGATTGTCTTTAGTGGCATTTTTGTGAGTATGAACTAATCGATTTGCCCATTTCCTTATGCCTGACAAGGCAACTCATCGTTGTCTGACAGATTCAAACTCCTAACTGCTACAATTTATGAAGCAATTGAATAATGCGTTAATAACAGCTCAAGATATGAATAAAATGTAAAGAAACGCAACGTTACTGTAATCTATAGGCTAAAAAAATCCCTAAAAACATTCACTATTGCCAGTGATATGACTGGGAACAAGCCGCCTTACTGTCATCTGACACACACCTCTGCCATGTGTGACATACTCTGCCTCGCCTACAGTGTGATGCACAGGATGACATCCTCTTTGCAAACTAGACAGAGTGTGTTGCACATTGTAGATGAGACGCTCCATCACAGCCACAAGCTAAAGCTGCATAAAATGAAGCGTGCAGTAGAAACCTACTGACGTTAGGCTTCATGTCCTTTGACAACGCATCTGCAAAGCCCCAACCCAAAATCACTAGAATTACAAAAGTAGTCACCACTATTTGCAAGTAAATTATATGAAGTTGGATAAAGTGACCTGAAATCATTATCAGTTTCACTTGTTGAACACAAAAGGACCCTTAATGGCACTCTGGTGTTCATGGTGCAGCACTGTGTGTGACCTCTGCTTGAAATGCATTTAAAAATGTTACTTTAAAATTTGCATTTCTAGTGACTGCTGTAAGCATGTGTGGTAAAATAATGATCCAAATAATGTTTAGTGCCCTCGCAAAGGTTTTAGGTGTGCCCAGATTTTGCACCAAAACCAGTAACACAAAGAGTTAACTGCCAGTACCACCAGTGTGGATCTGTGGGCTGCCTTCTTGCTCCAGTGGCAATTATCAAGCAAGGCACACAAACAGTGAAAAGGACAAGGACATGTTTTGGTTTTTTTTCTAGCGGACTGGGCATACGGCCTATAGGTGACGATGTAGGTGTGTCACTAGCATGAACAATTTAGTGGCTTCACAAAGGCATGAGAATGATTTCACTAAAAGCTAAATTTGTAATACAACAAACCAGGCAATTAAAATGCCAAAGTGGTGGTCGAAGTGGTCTGCCACTGGGACTGCTTAAAAAGAAGCAAAAATATGACAAAATTCATTGGAGAACAGAGACTAGATAAAAAAAAAAAGAGGTTTCAAAAAGGCAGTCATTTCAGATGACTAAACAGGGATTATCAGGCATAAACCCGAGCAGCAATCAGCATTAACCACAGACTTGATAATTTGTTCCTCTCCAATTATAGTCACTTTTGTCAGAGCATCATTTTGACTTTCTTTCAGTGGACCGACAGAAAAAGGCAGAAATCAGAGCACTGTGAGCTGCAGAACTTTGCTGGAGTGTGTCTGGGCTGTACAGGGCACATTAAGTCATTTAAGTCCCCATGCTCGCAGTCCTTCCCTAACCCCCCACTGTACACACCAGTTACCCTCCCTCCAGCACTAAGCCTTTCAGACCAAACACTGCTCTGCCTTCTGCATCTTAATAAGAGGAGGGAAACTAGAAGGGAAGTGAAGCCATGGCAGTCTTTTAGAGGAAGCTGAATAAATGACTGAACACACACCCTGGGGCGGGCATGCCGGGGGGTTTCCAGGAGGTCGGAGCGAGCGGGGCCAATCATGTCAAGACGAAGGCGGCAGACTACAACAAAACTGACATATCAAAGCAGCCAGGCCTTGTAGAAGGGAAAAGAGCAGCCAAGACAGTGCATTCAGTGGCACAGCTTGTTTCTGCTTCAATGAGAGACAACACAACCAAAAAACGGCAATTAGCGATTAAAGCAGAAATTCCATCCGCTGTAAAGCGGCATCTTTTTCCAATCAAACACCAGCTCCAACCATCAAACCATCTGACTGATCCTACGGCCTTTGATCCTGCCGTTGTTTTCTTTTCAGAGGTAGGAAAACTGTAAACCAGGCTTTTGGGAGGCTGCTTCTGAACCCGAACTTTTTATCTCCCATCCTAATCCAAATAATATTTAAGAGCAACTGTTCAAACTTTACCTCGACAGCGCAGCCAAAACTCTCATTACTAAAACAAACTGACTAGGCTTTGAGGCGACTTTCACTGATTCATGTAGATAAATGCTTTGTCTACATGTAGAGACCATAATCTTTGACAACCTGTATAAACTAGCAATGTGTAATATAAAAGCACCGAGACATTTTGGGATTATGAGAGCACTTAAATGAGTTATGTTTTGAAATTGGCTTGATGAGAGCCAGTGTGGCCTTAAACTCAGTTTGCTTCTAATGAGATATCAAAGCTCAACTGTTTGCTTCGTATCTCCTTTCCTTGTTGTAATGAAGGGGAATCCTCAGAGGTGGCTGCCATGCTGACACAGCCTTTGGATACTTAAATCCAAAAATGGGTGCATTAAGTGCAATTTCATTGAATTATATTTACCCGCTGTATTGTCTTGCAAATAAAAAAGATCTTCTGGCACTCCTGGAAGACTTGAAAAGTAGGTCACTCAGTCTCCTGTGAGTCATAGATTTTGGCAGGGGACCAAGAAGAACAGGTATGGGAGAGACAGACAGAGCCGGAGCCGAGAGGGGCCTAATGGTTTACTGATACTATTTCAGCAGTATATTAAAGATAATCAAGTTCACTTACAGCTTAAGCACATTTTGTCATACAACTTGGTATTGGGTAAAATTGGATGCAGAAGTTTAGGAATTAAATCCAGAAATTTTCAGTGTTACACACTTAACTGCATCATAAATTTACACACACAAAATGCAGCCAGGCCTCCGGAGGAACATTTCAGCCTAGTAAGTGCAAACTCCTCTACAATCTTTTCATCCCGCCAGATAAATTTCCTTCAGTCAGGCAGGCACAGATTTCTCAGATTGCAGGTGCCATTGCGTTGCTCTCTGGGGCCGAGGCCCTGGGCTTTCCTCCAAGGGCCACAGCACCTTGGCAGAGCTGTTGAATTGAGGCCGTCAGAGCTGGGCCTGAGATTTCCAAACAGTAACTTTTTGAAGGCGGTGACTCAGCCCGGTCAAAGCCGTCAGTCACACGGCCACCTAGGGACAACAATATATTGAGGCAGCGCTGATGTGCACATCTCGGGCCCTGTGACCAACACACCGATACTTTTTTTTTTTAATTACATTGAGCAACTGGCACAGACCACGTCGCCTCAGTCACCGAGCTCCTCCCCCAGCTAACCTCTCCGCCCTCTCATTCATCCACCCTGAGGGAGAGGCATGCAGGCCAGAGGAAGTATGACTCATCTGAGTAACAAGATGCATTCTTCTGAATTCTCTACAGACATGTTGTTTGCTAAGTGAAGAGCACAGGAGAGTACGGCGCAGAGAGAGAGAGATGAAGAAGTGAAATAAGCCTGGATACAAAAATTAAACGATAATCAGGAGACAGGCTACGTGTGAGAGCAAAAGAAGGAGGGATGGGGTGGGGATGATGGGGCAAGATCGAGTCATCACTTGTGTGGGTTTCCTGGTCCACACAGATCAACATTTCCTCCAACTCCACCGAGAGAATCCTTGGCTTGTGTTAGGGGTTTTCTGAATCACAGATGGTGATTCCAAGTACTACATCTAAGGCTAATCTATCACGTTTCGTGCAGGGAAAAAAAAGGCAACGAATGACAACAACAGAGCAGAGTTTGACGTGCAATTCTGCTGAGCATGCAGAGGACAGGGAGGGGAAGACGAGGAGAAAAAGAAAGTGTTAAATCATTGTGTTAAACGGATCCACCGCCACGGCTCCTTCTCAACCAGCACCACATCTGCAAAACTTGGCACTCGCCCCTGCAGATCATGAGCCTCACACACCACATCACACACAGTCTCCAACTTCTACGTTGGGCTATTTCTGGACTAGCCCACATTAACATTGTCTGAAATCACAAAACAAATGCAGAAGCTACACGCTGCGCTCAGGAGGACCGACCGGCCGACTTGTGAGGGATTACGAAAAGTGCCCGTATTGTGATTTCACGATAAATGAGGAGTCTCCCACCGGTTCTACTGTCAGCTGAGGACGAACCTGA
Source organism: Selene dorsalis (assembly GCA_900303245.1). Taxonomy (NCBI): domain Eukaryota; kingdom Metazoa; phylum Chordata; class Actinopteri; order Carangiformes; family Carangidae; genus Selene; species Selene dorsalis. The sequence goes on from OMNW01035587.1 coordinate 6,385, forward strand.
GTGATGTGGCAGCAAACCATGTCCTCAAAACTCCACTATTTAACCTTGTTAAGCAGGCTTAGGACTGTGGACTTAATTAAACCTGACCCTCTCTGACTTTCCCCCTTGAGTCTGCACACTGTCATGCAAACTGTGAGAAATTCTTCACTGTTGCCACACTGCACACAGTAATAAGCACATGCACCTATTGAGAGCTGACATAACTGCATCTTGCTATCCTCACATCTTTCTGCAGTGGACTCTGGTTTGGTGATGCTAAATCTGAAATTGTGGTGTCCTGCACACAGCACTCAGTGTTTACCCAAGCTTGTACACATGTACCAAGCAGCACCCCCCCCCCAGCAGGGAGATTACCATATTCAATCAAGACTAGTGTATGGCAGACCCTACACTTGTCATTGAATCACTTCTAAATTATCATGTCGTGCATACAGATGGGAGCTGGAGGTAACATGTGGGAATACAGTGTTACTGAATTGTCATTTCTTAAAGACATTTTTGGTAGAGAAGCAGTTGCCCTCATTTGTACGATCTTTTATAAATAACAGCTACGTGGCTACATTATCTTACTAGCTGTTAGTCCTACCGTTTCAAATTTTCTCAGTTCAAAACTGACAGCAGTCGATACTCTCTGCTGCGATTCTGTTGGTTTACCTGGAAGTGAATCTTATATCAATCTGCCACAGGAGCCACTGTAATGATTAAAGCAGATAACAAATACTTTGATGAAAGCCCCGTTCTTATTACTTAAGCTCTGTCAGCTTAGCGAGCTTCTTCCTGCACACAGCTATAATGTCTCCGAAGAGTGTGAATCATGTAAGCATATGAATTGCTTCGACTTGAGTGAAGAACAAAAAAGCTTAAGAAAAATACACTGATACCAAGGGCCTATCAAAACTCAAGGACAAAGCATACAATATGATGAATTATTAAATCCTTCAAGGCACTGAAAAGTCAAGTCAAGCTCAGTCATTTAGGACTTGGCTATTCATTACTATTACCCGTACAAGTCAAATCTCCAATGACAGCAGCTTCTGCGTACACTGCATTTCCTCTGAAATCTTTTGTTTTACATGTCACTGAGCACAACATTAACTCCCCTTTTAATTCATTTCCAGGACCTGATCCTGTTTACACATTTAATGCACTACAACCACCTGACACATTATCTATTAACACATCTGTTCGTGTACCTCATACAGTTTCAAGACTTCAACTTAAAGCTGAGATAAGATCTAACCAAGACTTACCTTCAAATATTTTAGTCTGTTTGCTACCACAAGGCTGGAACGAGCCGCAGAGAGCACAGTCAAGTACAGGAGCAGTCCACCCTACCCACCACCCACAACACCCCACTCCGCACTGCACACTGTCTTAACTTACCCAGCAAGCTCTAGTGTGGGTAGTTATAGTAGTTCGCCTGTAGAGAGATGGGCCCTGATTAGACAGCTTGGGGAAATAAATGTCTAAATACTTTCAAATGAAACATGTATCTGAGCAAATGTGCCGGTAATATTAGGCAACGAACCAGTTGAATTAAACATCACATGCTTCCCTCACTGATTCATGTCCACATCCAACTCCAACCCAGGACATGAATTGGAGCGTCTAGGACTAGTTCACTGACAGATTCAACTCAATAGACTGGGAGGTGGGATGGGGAGAACTAGGCAGTGTATTGCTGGATGAATAAAAAATGAAAGTGCAGTGCTTCAGTAAATTCGCTCTCTCCATCCCGTGAGGAGTGTTGGTGGTGAAGGGGTGGGGGTGACGGTGGAGTAGAGGCTCGTTTGAAAACTGAACCAGTGCTGCATTCCCACATCCACCCGTATCCAGCGAGGGGCTCTTTAAAAATTCATTAATTTACAGCAAAAATAGATTAAAGCACCCAGCTGAGCAAAACTCAAAATTTGGCTCCTGAATAACATTAATGATAAAACATCTCCCTCAAGCCCAGGGGGTTTTGCCTGAAGAAACAGTGCTCGCTTTTTTCACCTTACAGCACCTTGAGAATAATATATTTTCAATCATTACTAAAATAATGCATTTATAATTGTCATTTTTAATTACACATTTCTCTGGATGACAAAAAAATGGGCTGAGGAAAAACCTGCAAAAACTAATTAAAATCCATCCAAGGATCTGCCATTCCCATGATGCTATGCCAGTGTCATTCTATTCACCATTTGATATCTCAGCTACAGAGACTCAATGACAGCTGCTCCAGGCCCCAAAAAACGCCTAGAACTGCAGTTACAGTAATTGCTCTGGCCAGCACTAAATGAGGTTCACTTAAGTGCAATTATCCCCCTCTGATCTCTCACATAAAGAGACTTCTTTAACATGGAGAAGTGGGCTCACACAATGTGACTGCAAACAAGATTCAAATTGGAATCAGGGAGGCATTTCCAGCAGATGAATGGCTTCATAGCTCATCTGCATTCTAGTGATGCACAGCGTTGCTAATGAAGACTGAGCCAGTCCCTTCTCGCCAACACAGCCTCCATAAGGGCAAAACTTCACACAGGATATAAGCAGAGTATGGGGAGAAATCTCTGACAAAACTGTCTAGTCATTTAGCCCTGAGCCATATTATGGGACAACGCTTTTTTCTTTTTTTTTTTACCCATCCACATGAAAATCTCACTGAAGGACAATATGACAGGTGATGAAGCGAAGAGAAAGAAACTCCTACCTAAAATAACTACACATTCCCAAGAAGGTGAGAGATGAAACGAGTCCACTTTGCATTCAGACCAAAAATAAGTCGAGAAAAAAACAACAACAACAACAACAAAAAAGCAAACGGAGGCCTCTGACCAACAGCATCACCACTACATCATGCCAAAAAAATAAGGCAGCCGTCCTCATGAATAAATTGCCATCTGCCAATCGCGTAACACAATAGGTTTTCAGCCTAAGGGGGAAGATGTAGCGGTCTAATAGGGGTTGTTACAGAGGGTACCTGTTGGGTGCTGTCCAACTACACAGGCTGGTGGTGGGGGGGTCTGTGATGGGCATTCATGTTGCCACAGGCTCAACTACCACCAGGAGTCTGATAACTGCATCTCACGGATGGCCATTTGAATAATCACTTCAACAAGGGGAGAAATTAAAAAGCCTCTCAGTGAGATGGGGCTAGGCACAGGGCCACATGCTGAATTCCAAATGAGGTGCTGGTATTCAGAAAGCAGAACCCCATTCCAAATTCGAAATTCACTGTACTGTACCAGCTAACTGACCCCTGACATCTACCCAAATTAGCTCCACATCGTATCATTATTGTATTTAATCTGTTAAATTTTACACTATCACCCCCAAGCTGAGCATTATCTGCGATACAATGATGAAATGTCAATATTTATTTACACATAATTATTCTGTATTCCTTGTCTTCTGCAGTTGATGACATACTCATTTTTCTACAGAGACAACAGATGATCGTGCTACCAGCACCCCCCCACACACACACACACACACACACACACACACAGACCATAGGAAGCCCTTGGTATAGTGGGTGTCCTGTTTTTAAACCATGAGGCAACAGACTTTTCAAAAGGCCACCACAGGCTAAAACCACCATTAACGGGAAGCCGTTTCACATCCTCCCATTCACACTTTTAAAACGGCTACTGAGACTACACATGTGTATCATCTTCTCTATTTTTTCTTCACCGCTATTCAGTCCATTCATCAAAACCTTGATCTTCTTTTAAAAAGGAATCAATAGTCGCTAACTCTGCTCGCTGAGATTCAACTTAGAAGGACACATAAAGTCACTATATTACTAAGAGTCCCTACACCTACACGGAATCAAAAATGTAAAGAGCCTAGCACATTTTGAGCCTGCACATGCACAACGTCTTCAGTCATGAACATACTGCTTCTAAACTAACGGCATTTGATGGATGCAACATTAGCAAATTTACATCGCATGTGTTTTGATTCATATTTCTGCATGCAATGTAAAATGCACACATTGCCTGCACCCTAAGTCTATTCTTGAACAGCCGGCAAGCAAACAACAGCAAAATATCACTTTCACCGTTTTATGACAATTATTCCTGCACTAGTGTCCACACTTGCTTCAATTTACAGATGTTACTGCTTGTAAAACCAGGCATTCTCTAAAATGCTGAATTCCTTAAGTAGCGAGACAGACTGATAATTTCCTGTCATTTCTAAAAAATTTGTTTAACAAAACTAGTCTCTGCTTACCTAGAGCAGAGACTTAAACACCATGTGTCTTCCACAGTTTCATGCTCAGATAGCCTCAATCCAGACAGCTCCCTGTAGGCTTGCTATTTAAAGGATGGGTGATTAAGAAGCAAACCAGGTCTGACCTTTGATTGTGGGTGCTGACTAACGCTATGGGCATTTCGTTGGTTGAAGCATAAGGTCTGGCACGATTGGGATGTTTGGGGGAATTTTAACGTTTTATTTTAGTCACAAATTCAACCTTTTAATCCAGACTTTGTGGTAAAATTAACTTAAGCACGTGAGTATAATGCAGTCAGCTAATAATTTTCACCTCTTTGCACTTGAACCATTAATATGTCACCTTGGCCTCATTGATAAAAACTTGCACAAGTTGACAGCGAGGCAAAATTAAGAGTTCAGCCATCCATCCTCTTTTAAAGGCCGACAGGATAAAGCAAGGACACCGTTCTGTATACAGCTGCACGCAAATGCCACAGCTGTTTAGTTTAAAGTTGTAGCAATAACTGATCTGTCTCTGCCCCCACAACAAATGGCGAGGCATCAAAACAAAGAGGTGCATGCCCTCAGTGATGTCTTGCGCACACGACTAAATATTTAACTGCAACACAGTTTGTGCCATCTCGGGGCGATACACAAAGGTACACCACCACAGGCAAAGGACAGCATCGAGATTTAAAAAAAAGAAAGAAAAAAAAAGCAGTTGCACAGAATTCACCTGAAACATGCTTTACACTTGTTGATTGTTCAGCCACACGACAAACCTGCGCCCTGTCATCCGCTCCGCTCGCCTTACATACAAGGATCATTTTTTTCTGGAGGAATTTATAAGCCGCCTGAGAAACAGACGATTGACAGACGAGAAAACACGCTGCAACAGCTGTGAGTCAAATACCATCAGAGCACGCAGGAAAGCCAAATGACACTGGGCTCACACACATTCACACACACACGCGCGCGCGCACACACACACATACACACAGACTTCATGCTGGACACACAGTGTCTCACATACCAAACAGCTAGCTAACGATAGCTGTTGGAAGGCTGGGATAGGTCATTATATCCCTCTAATACGAAGAAAACACACACACACACACCTAGTCCTGGCCCAGGAGAGAGCGCTCAGCTAAAGTTAGCTGGCTACCAAAACTGGCTAGCTAGCTGTCAAAGTTGCCCAGTCAGTTGTCACCGGTTGCACGGCGGTGCTAGCAGGCTAACGCAAGAGCTGTCAACTTGGAGAGTTACAGCAACACGGCCGGGGTGTACTAACACTGACCACGGGGCAACACTGACTGGGTCTCTGGGAAAAAGGTGTCCCCGCACGCCCCGCCTCAGCGAGCGAAAAGCTCCGTGTCAAGGCCTGTTCCCCGGGCTCAATCCCCAGAACTTCAGTGCAGCTCACTTCCCCGTTAAAGTCGTCCATTTCGTGGGCCTTAGTTCAACTTCCATGCCCGTGTAGCTCACTTACTCTGGCTGAAAGCAGCTGTGACGGTGGCTCTCTGTAATCCTCACGGTAGTTTCAGAGTAACTGCCCCCTCCCCTTCCTTCCACCTCCTCTTCTTCAGCTAGCGGGAGCCCCCCAGGAGTGTCCTGCGCTCTTGACGTTATCGTCCTGTGCAAAGAGGCGCTGTGGCCGCAGCTTCTCCGGTGTGCCCGCGGTGCTGTGGCGTCCCTCCTCAGCTTCTCTCCGCCTTCTCCCGTTCGCCTTTCTCTCGGCTGCTGAGCCAACATCCGGGACTCTCTCCTCCTCTCCCCCCGGTTTGGTTATGTGCCCGGAACTACTTTCACATACGACGACGCACATGAAGGTTTTTTTTTTTTTTTTTTT
>OMNW01035587.1:12458-41703 GCA_900303245.1 Selene dorsalis
CTGCCGCCACAGAAACTAGCGCGCGGTCAAACACACGAGCCTGCAGTGAAAACAGCAGAGGGGCACCGAAACATGACCCTATCTAGATCTATTTAAAAGAACTGCGGATTAACATCAACCAACGTGTCTTCTGACATGAAATAACACCCAATAAACAAAGAACTAAAAAAGACATTAAAATAAGTCAGCATAGCCGAATAAAGGCGGAAAAAGTGGCGGGCTATCCACGTGGGTACCACTGTCTGACAACTCACCTTTGATAAAGTGATTGTCCTGGTGGAGGAAGTATCACATCCTTATTTGCTTAAGTAAGAGTATTGATACCACACTGTAGAGGCAGGCCTACACCGTGGTGTAAACGTTAAGTAACAATTTAAGTAATGACTTTAACTTGTTGTTAGATAATTTTTAAAAGAAGTCACAGTTTCTGTGTTTTGTCCAAACAAAAGATCATATGTCAAAATGATTAAAAATTACTTAGAACAGTTACAATAACAAAAAAAAACAACCTAAATTTAAAAAAACGAAGGTAAACCATCACATTTGAGAACCTGTTACTCTAAATTGTTTGGCATTTTGCTGGTTAATTTTACGCCAGTGTAGCTATTTACTTGATACTTATTCAGTCATCAAAAACACCAGTTAATTCTATTTAATTGTGAATTGACTAATCAGTGTTCACTTATCTCTGGATGCACAAGAAAATATTTTGTATGTATACTGGGGGGCAGATGGGCCCAGCAACTATACTTTGCCCCAGGAACCCCCTGCCTATAGAATGAATACTAATAATGAATGCATGTGGGGATCACGCTTATAAATAAGTCTTTGTCTGCAATTTTACATGTAAATAAGCTGGTTCACGAATTGTCTTTGGTCCAGGTTTGCTAATAGTTTTTTTTGTTTGTTTGTTATCTTGAGATAAGCTTCCTGTTGATTGATAAACATTAACATGAGCTTCTTAGTAACAGCTGTTAACTGATCTAGCATTTGATAATTATGTAGGATATGAACCATTAGTTTTACAACTTGCAATACAAGTATAGGACCTCAGTGTCATTATGGTCTACACACGTGGCACATAGGCTACTGACTTAATGTTAACCTCCTTTTCATTATCCCTTCTTTCCTCCTATACGTATAGGACTATAGTGATTTTGTTTCATCATTGTGTCTGACAATATAATCATATATGATACAGTAAAAAGTTACTTTTTGGCATGGTTTACCGATGGATTCTTCTACTCAAGTGTTGAAACACATTATCATCGTAGTATTAGAAGGTTACTTTATGGTGTTACTAGTAACTGTAAATTCTTTCCCTCCAGTAAGAGGGCACAAGCTTCAGTGTGTAGGCCTACAGACAATCAGGAAAATGCCAGCATCAGCTTCTCTAGTGGAAAGAGCGGGCCACTCGTTCCACATAAGAAGCCCACACATTTCTCTCTCTCTCTCTCTCTTTTTTGATAACCTCTAGTTATATTAACAAACTTTGAAACATTGACCTCTGACTTTTGGACTTTTAGCTAACACATATGACTCTAGATTTACTGGCCAGTTAAAACCTGTACAACGTCTCAGCCATGTAACTTAATAATTATATTCATAATGCGATGTGCGTGAACTGATCAGATAAGATTTACGCAATTATCACATGTATTAGAGGGGAAAAAGGGCTTTATGTCGTGATCTGTCTGTTCAGCAGTGCAACAGCGCCTCTTGTGGGTTGATGACGGGTACTACTGTTAATCCACCCTGGCAGTGTGGACTGAGGTGATCAGGACAGATCCTAGTTATCTCTTGAGTTTAAAGTTTATAAAGTCCGTCAGAACTCTTCAGACCATATGATTTAAAAATACATGCTACAGGACTGTGAAACCTAATGTAGCCTATGATGCCGTGTTGAAAAAATATATACAGCAAAGCATTTTCCCCCATCAGCTCACAAGATGTCAGTTTTCTATAGAACATGTGTTTGTAAAAGAGAAATTTGGATTTCAAAGTGAATCTCTGTGGGCGTGAATCGAAAATAGACTTTCTGAATGACTTAGCTCTCAATTTGTACTGAATTTCAGAAAATGGAAAACATTAACAGGAGATACAAATTTCAGCTATTCACGTTGCACTGAATGAAAAGTTTCCATCTTAGATTTGAATTTCTATACACCAGAGATGTAAAATAAATAGAATTTCCTACCTTTGAGAGAGTTTATGAAAGCAGTAGATCCAATCTGCATTTTTGAGAAAATGGGTTTCAATATTTGCCATTCAAATGATTCTTTTAAAGTAGTCCCAGAAAATAGTTAAAAAGTCAGAATCTGACATTTGAAGTCATTTCTTTGTGGCTGAGTCACTGGGACAGTCCAGACACAAAGATCCCCTCTGAGAGAAATTCCCCTTGTCCTCTTAGTGTGTGATTGGCGATGCTGATGTTTCATAAACCCTGACAGCTCATATGAAAAGCAAAGGGACTGACGCACCACTGCTTCAACCTGACTCAAAAGACACATGTGTGTTAACAGCAGTACGGTCTACGGCCACAGGGGGCGCTGACGGATTTCTCCTGCGCTTGAAAAGACCAAAGAATCCAGCTCGGTGGCTCCAGGAAGTGAGAAGTTGTTGTACAAGCTGTCTGAGACCAACCTCGGAATAAAAAGTAGGGCATTTCTGCACCTCGTCTTTAAGTACCGTGTAAAAAAAAACAACAACAAGTTTCGGTTTATAGCTCATTCAGAGTACTGTCACCGTGGAGAGTTGTATTACAAACAGCAGCTGACGTTACGTGGCATTATTTCTACACAGAGAGAGGACTCACCTCTGCTGTCTTCTCTTCACCTGGTCTGTTCATTAACATTTTGGTCCACAACCAGAAAGATTCCTCATTTCATCCGTGGAAACCTTTGAATAGTGTGTGTCTGCTGTGGCGGGCCAGTCGCTGGCGAAGAGACTTCATTAGGCGAAAGGTTAAGGTCAAGGCTCACCTGTGAAGCTGAGGGCACTCAGTGTAATGTCTGTTCACTCTGAAGAAAGACAGGTGTTAGTAAGACAGTGTGAAGTCTAGTAACTGTGATTTAACTTAAAACAGAGGGTTTCTGTTGAAACTGTTTCACGAGCTGCAGTCGACATTTCTTTTTTTAGTTTGTATCGCTGTTGTTGACTTGTGTTGCGTTTTACCGTGTCTCACTGACCATGTTAGCTACACCTGACCCCCGCCGTGACGATACCGCCCCCCCATGTTGACTCAAGGCCTTTGTAAAAAGGTTAATACTAAGAATTTAAAGGTCCCCTCCAGGTTTATTCAAACATACTGTACTTGGAACAATATTTTGTCTAATGACGTGTTAAAAACAAAACAAAAAAAACAGTTACCTGGTCAGAAATCTTTAAAATGAAAGTTTCACCTCCTCCTCAGTGAAAAGTGCAGACTCTGTGAAGAGTGATGGAAACAGTGTCTCCTCCATCGCTGTAAGATCACTCTCAAATCACTCTCTCCAGGGCAGCCTTCAAGTTTCAACATCACGCTGGTCTATGATGAGATATTACCTCTTTACAAACAGTCTATGGTTGCTCTCAGGTTTATGTCTTACATTCAGATGATGCAAAAAGTAGCGCGGGACTTCAGTATCATTTCTTCAATGAGGACAGAATTCATTGCGTGTGCTGAAAGTCATAACAATATGTAGAAAGACTGCTCATGTCATTGGTTAAAGGATTATGATAACATTGAATTTCCCACTTCCTTGAATGCAACCTAATGGCATATGTCATTAGACACATATTGCTTATGTCCTATGATGTTTAGTTTGTGTTTATGATTCAGTATCATGTTTCACTGACTGTTACTGTGTCTCATTTCTACTGTTTGTCCTTCGCTATATGATCAGACTCCAGACTTACAGGACACTGTTCAACTGCTTGCATGGACCAACTAAACTGAAGACAGTACCTCTCCTCTGTCTCATCAGGTAATGGCTGAACCCAGGAGGATATCATCCATTGATGGGAAGTTAGCTGAAGAATTCGCTGTCCCCTCCCATGTCGAGGAGGTCAAAGAGAAGATGTCTGCCTTTGCCACGCATCATGCTGCGGCGGGTCGCAGGGTGGTTCTCATCACATCAGGAGGCACTAAGGTTCCCCTGGAGTCACGCACCGTCCGCTTCCTCGACAACTTCAGCAGCGGCAGACGAGGGGCCTGCTCAGCAGAGTACTTCATGGACTCGGGCTACGCAGTCATCTTCCTTCACAGGCATCGCTCCCTCTACCCTTACACTCGCACATTCTCAACCATCAACGTGCTGGACGCCCTGCAGTTCAGAAGAGGAGAGGACGCATCTGATGACTGTAATGAAGTTGAGGTTAACCAGCAGGTGCTTCCAAACATCACCAAAGTGCTGAAGAGATACCAAGAAGTGAAAGACGGCAGACTCCTCCTGCCCATAGAGTTCAGCACTCTGTCAGAGTACCTGCATCTTCTCAAAGCAGCAGCACAGGCTCTCAGCACAATAGGTACACTATACCAGAAATGCACTATTGTCTTTATGGCTTTTATTGTGCATATTATCCATAACCTGTTCTGAAATGTTTATTCTACCCTCAGGATCTAAGGCCATGTTTTACCTGGCTGCAGCTGTGTCTGATTTTTATATTCCAGCATCTGAGATGCCTGAACACAAAATCCAGTCGTCCAATGGTCCTCTTCAAGTGAGTGAGACTGCTGCTGTACTACCTGTGTTTATTTTGTATGGAAATGATCAATTTGGAGATTTCTAAGCTTAAGTTCCTTAAATTTACCTAGCATTTTTGTTTATAACTGAATAGCCAATGACACTGGCATCGGTGTAGGAAATGTTCACATAGTGTGAAGAAATACTAAGATGGCAAACATGCTAAACACATGTTCACCGTGACCTACAATGATATCAGAGGGCTACCATGCTGATGCTAAACACACCAGCTTAACATCGACATGGTCGCCCTCTGATATCATTCAGCTCAGCGCAGCCTCAAATAGCCGCAGCCATGGCTGCACACTCAGTCTTGTTCTTCATGGGAATTTACTTTTGTGTCATTCAGCTCAGCTTGAACATGGTCCCCAAGATACTTTCCCCGCTGGTGAAGGACTGGGCACCCCAGGCGTTTGTCATATCTTTTAAACTGGAGACAGATGCAACCATCCTGCTGGATAAAGCTCGACGGGCTCTGGACACCTACAGGCACCAGGTGGTGGTGGCCAACGTACTGGACTCTAGACGCGGTTATGTGGTGGTGGTGACTCCTTCAACTCAGGCTGAGCTGATCCTCACAGAGGAGGACATAAAGAATGGAGTGGAGATAGAGGAGAGGATAGTCAGCAACCTGACATCTGCACACAACAAGTTCATAACGCAACAAGTGGGTTGACAGTAATGTGCACATCCATGATGCATGTTACGGCTCTTCCTGATCTTCGGCTTAAGTTTGGCTTTAATAATTCATACTTGCCTGTACAGCTGACAAAGTTACTGTGTCCGTCACGTGGTCTGGTTGCACAACCTTAGTAATAAGTGTAACTGTACACGTGCTATGCCTTTCCTTGTCCTTTTTACCTGTCCTAAAATAGACTCTATGGTCAATAACACTGTCTTTGTACAGGGACAATATACAACTTGATGACGGTTTATAAAATGTTTATTCACACTGCACAATAATCGAGGACATTTTGAAGTCTTTTCTATAACTGTGATTAACAGCTGAGTAAGTCCATGGTATGATTTACTACAATAAATCACGTATAATAACCATTTGCAAGTGCAGTCCATTGGTATTTTTTCAATCCCACGGCTACGCTCGTCAGCACCATTTGGATTCTCTGTTGGTTACTTAAGTTTGATGCTCTTCTTGACACCAGCACGAATACCAGACATCTCTCCGCTGTATCTCTTCTCCTCCCGACGAACCTCACGGACCTGGTGAACACAAACAGTCAACACTGCACTGTCCTTATGGGGGGGGTGTGTTTGACATAAAGTTGAGCTTTCAATTTGAAAGTGATGAAGCTGCAGACTAAAAGCATTATGTTGCACTTAGAGAGTTAATGTGTAAAATACAGACCTGTCCCTTTCTGCGGATTTTGGCCCGTCTGAACTTCTCTTTGTTCTTGACTCTGGGATTGCGGTCAATTTTCTTCCTCTTCGGTGTGAGCCCCTTGTTCTTGGCCATCTGTGCAATTGGTGGACACACTTGATTATAATAAACGGTCAGAAGTGACACAGTCTGACATGAGATGCATGAAATGAAGCTGACACAGGGCGAGGGTTGGTTACACGCTGGACAGATCACCAGTCTCTCACAGGGCTGACATAAAGAGACAAACAACGCACAAACCCACATTCACACACTCTGTGAATGATTCTAACTCTGTACCTGATAAGTGATTCCCCTCTTCGCATCTGGATCCAGCTCTTCCTCCTCATCGCCGTTCTCCGCCAGCCTGCAACAAATTGACTGTTTATCAGACCCCGAGTTGATTTGATCCCAACTGATCAGTCTCCAAACTTATGCCGTTCTTACTCTTCAGCTTCTGGATTGTTGCCCTTTCGCTTCAGTTTCAACCGTTCCTCCACATCTTTGTAGAAACGTAGAGCTGCTTCCTCATCCAGGTCTGAGTCTGAGGCTGCCTCCAACTCAGGCATGGTTTCTCCAGAGTCCTGCAACAATGTACTTTCATTATCATTCACATGACACATTAGCAACAGATTTAAACTAAGGATATGTTTCATTTCAAAGCCTCACCTTTTCCTTCTTACTGGACACTCTGGACTTCTTGCTCTCTGGCTTGCCGGTGGCCTTACCCTCCTCGTCACCGGCCAACAGCTTACGAAACTCTGGTGCAAGCCGAGCATCCACTGCTCCCAGTTCATTGATGAGCTGTCAGCATGACATAGGGCTGTGACTAATTAGGATATAAGCATGGAGGAGGTATTTCATGGTCCTTTGTGTCCCATGACACTGGTGTGTGATGTCCCAGCCAAATAATTAATCCTGCCACTGCCCAAACTCGAAAGAGTGTCGGAGCAGTATTTTGGACATCTAGGGGTAAAATACATTTGCTAATATACTATCTGTCAAGTTGTGGACTTACATTTCTGTAGGTGAGCAGTCGTTCAATAACAGGGTGGTTATGAGCAGGGATTCGTTTTGCTTTCAGCACCAAGTAGAAACTGATGTTTGTGCAGTAACTGCAGCAGGAAAGACACAGATTATTAATTTTTCAGAACAATGACTTGAACTGGACATTAAGTTACAATTTAAGTACAACGTACTTGAGGTAAAGTTGCTGTTTTGTCTTGAGGTAGTCAGCACCCTTTGGAAAAAAAAGACCAATTTTATTTCAATTGACACATTTTATTGATAAAGCAATACACAACTAAAATATTAAATATTTCTTAGTACTCCCAAAAAACAACCAAACTACAATCTTACACTTCAGCACCATACACCCCATTTCTTTTATGTAGTCTATTGCAGTATATAAATCTATATTAGCCATGAATAACACTTACTGCTGCACACTTAACGCCTCATGCAGCCCCAATTTAAATTACTGAAATATTCATATCTATGGCTCTGCATTGTTTGCCAGTAGTAAAGAAGCAAAAAGGTACTATTCCCCCAACTGTTTACATCTCTTTTTTTCTGTCCTGTTTGGTCCTGCTTGTTTTATGTCGTCGGTTTTGTTTTGTTTGTTCGTTTTCAGTGTTTTCAGTGTACATGGTATGTTTCTAAATTTTGTATGTCATTGCCTGTTTCCATTAAACAGACTGACTCAAGAGTCGTTGATTTAAAATTCACATCTAGGAATAAAGCTAAATACACTCACCTTTCCTGGTGGGATCTTTCCATCCTCAACCATCTGCACTAGAGGCTGCAGCTCATCCTTCAGCTCAGTCAGCTGCTCACATGCCACAGAAACAGAAAGAACTCACTCATTACATGTTGGTCTTTGATGGTTAAAGCAGGTTCTTTCAGTTCATTACATCAGAGGTTGTGTCATGTAATTGATGATTTGGCTGCAGGTGTGATTTACCTTTGCCTTGAAGTCCTGAATAAGTTCAAGGAGCTCTGGTGATTCCTTCTTCAGAAGTTTCATTTTTTCCTTCTGAGACATCTGCTTCAGGTCTTTCACAATCCTGTCCTCTTTTTCTACAGCCTTCTCTTCAGCCTTCTCTTCTACAGCAAACTCCTACATACCAGAAAAAAACAGAGGTCAAACACCAAAAGACATTATTGTCATCGTCATAATATTAATACATGGAATTGTGAAATGTAAAGAAATGAACAATAACAAAATTACCTGAAAGAAATTTAGATCATAATCTTCCTCGCTCAGATTTGCAGCCAAACGTTGCTGAATATTTTTCGCCTCCTCTTCTTCCTCTTGTTCTTCAGCTTCCAGTTCTTCTTGTGATTTCCCTTCTGCAATAACATAATTTACACGCTGCATACATAACAAGTTCAGTTCAGTGCAATTCCTGTGTTTACATGTTCTGTGTTTTAGTGGTTGGGGTGGGTAGGGGATTGTTGGTGGGATGGGGTGTTTTAATTATGTAAGGCACTTTTTGTTGCATTTTTAGTTGGATGAAAAGTGCTAGAAATCATGTTTGTTTGTTTGTTTGATTGATTGATTGATTGATTGATTGATTGATTGATTGATTGATTGATTGATCAAAACATCAGTCATACAAATGACGAAGATCATGAATTGGCTCAATAATATTGATGGAAATGAGAGAGGCTTACTGGTGGTCATGTAATCAGAGTCGTAGTACAGCTTCTTCTTCTTGCCCCAAGCCATTTCATTAGGAAGTTCTGGGGAAAAAAACATGATTGCAGTCAAAAGAGCTGGTTCCACTACATGGTAAACCAATCCTGGACATACAAAGATGATTTGGGGATTACCTTCATCTTTTTTCCCCTCTAGATCACTCTCCATGTCTGAACCCTCTTCCTCAATCTCCTCTTCACCCTCTGATTCAGAATCATCCAAGGCCATCACCTCCTCCTGTGAAAATCAGAGCAGCTTGAATAAGCTCCCAGTCAAAGTTGTTTTTTTGAGGGTAAATCCAAACAAATGCAGGATTGAAAAACTGTATCACCTCGTCGTCCAGCTCCTCCGAATCACTCTCCATCTGAACACCACGGGCGAGAAGTCTCTACAGCGGCAAGAGCAAAAGAGGGGAACATGAGAACACATGAACAGCACCACACACTCTGGACAGAGCTACTAATGAGGTAAACTTACTGCGATCTTCTCATCGTGAAACTCGTCAATTTTGTCCTTTGTGTACTGTGATGATTTCTGAAGGAAAGGGAAAAGACAGGCACAAATCTGACTTTTGACCCCGTTGACAGTCACAACCACCAAACCCAAGCTGAGCTGATCAAATTATGATCAAATGCCGGATTTGATATAGACATTGTGGAAATCAGGAGTGTAAAATAACTGCACAATACTCAGAACACGTTGTTGTTTGACTGAGCTTCATGTAGATATTACTGCTGTTTCTCTATTTTGAGTTTGGAGCCACCAATAGTCACATTTCATTTTAATTTATTAAAATCTGCCCAAGTGGGTCCTACACATTAAACACATTCACTTCCCTCTCAAAAAATATTGACTCAAGATTGAGTCATGCTTACATTTTTATGTGGCACAATCTGATCTGTTGGGTGGAGTTAAATCAATAAGAATGTGTTTCTCTCTCTGTAGGCCACCACCAACCTGACCTCCTCTGAAAACAGGACAGGGTTGGAAGGCTCGGACACGTTGTACGTTAAACCTCTGTATTTAACTTGACGTTCTCCACTAATTTGTAGCACTGTGGCAATGATATAAAAACCCAGACTCGGTGACATATTTCAGACACCCAGCTGGAAATCACTGCATGTATAATAGGTATATATAGGTATATAGGATACTGGCGACAAATACTCAATGATTCACCTCTCTGTCAGTGTTATAAACCTAAGTAGCTGAGACAGACAATAATAACGTTGCTTTCTACCACAACAGTTTGCACCAAATTAAATTTAAGCCTGTGTAAGCTCCTGTCACAACACCACACTGTTCCTCCATCAATCCATATGTTTCATGATCATATCATAATACAGTGACATATCAATGAAACCAGTGGGGTGCAGAGTTATCTACTCTACATGTATATAGTGACTTTTCCACCATATTCTGACCCCACTCTCTCACTGTTTATAACAATTCCTTATAATGTCATGAAGTCTCATTTGACATAGCGTGGATCAGACACAAATTGAATAGGTGAGCTGATGAATGAATGAAAGTATATTTATTAGGATTATATTAAAAGTGGTTTAAAGAGTTAACGACAGACGCTGTCCTCGTACCTTATCAGGGACTGGCATGTTCCTGTAGGTCTCAGGGTCATCTTCATCATACTGCTCCGTCCTCCTGGGTCTCTGTGTTTTTTTAGCCCTGAGCAGCAGAGGACAGGAAACAGACGTTCATATCTCTGCTCACTGTGGAACTGGTCAACACTTGTACAGAAGCAGGACGAGCCCTCAGCTCTCAGACTGGCTACACTTAACCTTAAAACTAAAGGCTGGACTTAAAAAGCTAAAAGTGCTGAAGCTAACTTTAGCCAAACTCACCTTTGTGCTCGAACCATGATGGAAGTGAACCACAGCTGCTCACTACACGTTAGCAAACAAACCGGCCGACACGGTGGTAACTTCAACACCGCTGCCTGTACCTGGAGATAGTGACAAAACTAAACTGCAAATGTCTAGTTAGGTTTAAATGCGCACATTCCTACAACGGTGCCCATGTGCTTCCGTGATTTCTTCTTCTACAGATGTTATGGTGGTCTGGCGAGCTATGTGAAACGAGCACACCGCCATCTAGCGGACTGGATGTGTAATATCATGGTGTAACTTCATATACGAGTGTTTCAATGGAGTTTATTTGTACAGGTAAAATCAAACAAATGACATGTAAGTATTTATTTTTTATTAGTTTTGCATGTTTCCAATATACAAAAGGACAAATGAGAACTTTTATCTCACGGGATGAATAAAAAGGTAGACTAAGGGAATGAATGAACGAAATTCTCATCCATCCAACAGCTGTGCAGATGTTTCAATCAAAACTACAAATGTCAAAGGTCAGAGTTTACAGAAGTCAAAAACGACACCTGTACAGAAAAGTGAATACCAGTAAATGTTTCACAGAACCAGTGGAGGCATTGACCTGCCCGACAATCACCTGCCCAAGTTAATACACATCATCCCCCTGAGTTTTTGATATATTTCAGTCTGCTCCAAAGTGGTGGACTGATAGATCAGTGACATTGCCACACATGGTGCCACCACTGATGTGGATGAAAAATTAGATAAAACAACGTTTTAAAAGTCAAAAAATCTAACTATATGAAAAAAAGCTAAACAAAGCACCCATAAATCTAATTTGTTTGCAAAATGCAAACAAGAGATGGAGATTGTTCATATTCTTAAGGGTATTAGACATCTTTCCTAAAGTCACAGAAAAAACTTTTTTCTTTTCTCCAGCCTGTCATTATTTGCCCCTTTACTTCAGCATTAATACTCATCTTCCTTATCATTTCTATTTCCCTAAACTTTTTAAAATAAATTACTGAATGTATAAGTCCAGGCACTTAATCTAAAATTAAAATATACAGAGCATTTCTTCTTGGTACATCTAGCTTTGTGACAACCGTCCAGTGGTTAAATCAGCTATTCAGCGTGAGCAGCATGAATGTCATTTATTTAAATATAAAGTGAAGGACTTTATACAACTTTCAGTGAAACATGTATTCATCAGATTCAGCGGGATACTGCACCAAAAGACAAACTTATACATCCTACATGGTTATATCATCAGAGTCTATTATTGGATTATCTTGGGTAATTAACACAGCAAAGGGTAACCATGTCCATGTTGTTACCAAAGCTACTGCTCATGTTTCTGTTATCCTCACTCCTCAGTGTTGATCCCCGTCCCGCTCTGACAACAACTTCCTCCAGTCCATCCTGAGACCATAACTAGAGTTGCGAGGCCTTTCCATGGGAAGAAGATTTGTTGGATTTCTGTTGAATAAGGATTGTTCATTGTTCCTTTTCTTCATCAGAGCAACAGCAGGTGTCATCTGACCTGGGTTGAAGCGCTGTCAAGGAAACAGAGATGAACAGTACATTAATCAAATACTGTGCAATATTGAGTTAATGTCAGTTTATCTGTTCAGACCATATAAAAACACTGAGTTAACAATATGATTATTTTATATTATTCTCTTTTTCTTTTGAAAAACTCCTCTTGGCCTCTAAAATTCCTTAACATAGAACAATGTACCAAAAAAAAAAAAAAAAAACCCAAAGTTGCCAAATTACTTTAAAAGGACACAAAGCAAGAATTTGAATTGCTTGTTTCCCATTTTCCCATCTCACCCAAGTTACATCGACATTTTTTTTTAACTCCTCTGTGATCATGTTCATGGAGTTTTGGTTTTAGCTGTCTATATTTTGAGAAATCAGTGTCCAGGATTTCTGTTTTTTTTCCTTTTCTGCTGCTCTCAGCATTACTGCAATATATTGTTCAATAGAAAAAAAAGTAAATAAATATACTGGCAACATCACTCTGAGCTGTAAATAAATGTCTTTGTAAAAGGCCTCTTCTTCTCTGTTATTATTGAATACATGAATGTGGATACTTTAAACACATCTACACACTTACACTGTGTTTAAACCTTGGCACTGGGGCTTTTTCATCTTTTGAATCTGTATCGTGGACGCTCAGGTCCATCATGGAGCGGCTCATTTCTGACTTGGCATTTGGTAATTTTCTGGTCTGTCTTGATGTGCTCTGCTGACACTGAATCCTCTTGATGATGTCACTCAGAGAGCTGCAGTTGTCAGACTGAGGCACCCTCAGGATTATAGGTTTCTGTGAGGAGAGAAATACATTTCAGTGTCCGCAGAAGTTTTATATCAGAGCAGGGCTGTTGAATAGGGGGGAAAGGTGATGACAATTCTAGGGGCCCACAGCCCAGTATAGGGCCCACAACAAGCCTCAGTAGCCTAATCTCTCTATGACTAAATAATTCTGCATTTTACCTTAACTAATACTCATACTATTGCTGCATCAGCATCAAAACAAAGCCACAAAACATGCAATATTCATGGAATACATTTTATTTTCCAGGCAATAACCCCCTGCCTTCTTTTAAAAAAAATGGTTTAGTCCATGCTGGAGCAACAGTAGACCCAACAAACTAATAATAATAATTGGGAGTACTGCATCAGAAACAGTCCTGTATCAGAAGTGCAAAGACAAGTGACTTACTCTCGAGGAAGGTGTGTGTGTGTTCACCACTTTGGAGCTTGTTTCCTCCATACTGCTCTTCTCCTCCATGATGGGCTCCTTTGTCAAGTCCTCTCGTCTCTTAGAATTGGACGGGCTGACCTCATTGTGTGTTCTTTCTGCTGTTTTATCACCAAGTTGTTTTGTTTTATCATCCACATTGGTGTTCCTCTCTGTGGAGACTTGCCTGGAAGTGGATTTCTCTACTATGGGTTCCACCCTTAAAAAGAAAAACACACACACACACACACATTTTATTTTGGATATTCCATTTCATCTTCACATCTTCATGTTTTGAGTGTTACCCTCGGTGAGAACTGCGTGTCGCTATGAAAATAATTAAGATCCAAATCTATAGCTTAAAAAGCGTTTCAGTATGAGTGAAAATAAGTAAAATTGACCTTCCTGATGGTGTCTAAGAACCAAGATCCATTTACCTTATTTTATTCAGAAACTGGTTTCCAGGCTTAGTAAAACCATCTGGAATGAGTGTGTTCTTGTTAAACTTGTCATTCTTTGGTGGCATTTCCAGCTGATGATCAAGAGGACTGCACAGGTTATGTCTCTGGATAACACCCATGGCTTCCCAGTCCAGGAGGGTATCAACAGGTGGAGATGGAGGGTTTACAATCTTAGGGTCCAAAAGGTGCTGCTTTTGGAGCCGTGGTACCGAGGAGTCTTTCAGCTGATGATTCACATCAGTGTGCAGTGTACCTAAAACCTTCCCCGTGTCTGGCAATGACACCGGGAGTGAAGCAGCAAAAAGGATCCTGAACTCCCTGTCAAATGAGTCAACAACTGGTCCGCGTATGACGGTGATCATCTGCCGGTGCAGGTGGGCGTCCATCCATGTGAGGCTGCGGAGCACAAAAACAGCTCGTTACATCACTCTCAAGTGAAACTGTAAAATAAAAAGAATGAAAAAGGCAGATGTGTTTACCTATAGCTGCCATGAATCACTGTCTCTAAGTCCACCAGAAGGAACTTGTCTTTCATTTCTCCAACCACCATTCTTCCCGTTCTCGAAGAAAAGCTTTTCCCTCCAACAACACGGACCCTCATGTTCTGCCAGATCACAAGATAAAGTTGTAACTCATGACTGAATTGCATTCAATGTTAACTGTGATGGATGAAACAATAAACTACATGTTGACCTAGAATTCACTATCTGGATTGTCACACAAGGTATGTTAACAACAAACTGTGCTAGCAAAGTGCCTTAGGTTAAATACTAATGAAAGCATGCTAACATGCATGACAAGGCAGGTCAGGCTTATTTGTACAGCTCATTTCATATATTCAGGCAATTCAAATTGCTTTACAGTATACAATATCAAACACAATAAAGGATTGAGACTATGTTTAAAAAAGCATAAACGAGTGAAGAGGAAATATATAAATGAAATGATTACTTATTTACAACATAACATTCATCATTAAAATAGCAAAAGTGCAGACAAGCCTCCAGAGACAACACTCCATCATGTTTACCATGTTGACTTTGTTTAGTGAGTCGGCAGCCTGCTTAGGTTAGGGTTAGGGTCGGGTGATGAGCTAATGTTGCACATACATTTGAATTTTGACTTCTGTGCTCACTGCTTGAAAAGTCAGGGAACTATGACAGTTATTAGAGTTCATCCTGCTGTGCCAGATGTTGCTGTTATGCACCCAGTGAGTGATGAGATGTTTCAGTCCTGCCAAAGTGGTGAACCATGGTATACCAATAAAATGTATTAGATCATCTGATCAGTATTCTGTATCTCAACTACTTTTAACCTCTGCTTGCTAATGAAAACTGACTGATCGCTCTTTGAGATTCTCAGAACGTACTGAATGTTGTACAACCAGTTTAGCTTGGTGCCGCCAAACTGCAACACATTCCTAAAGCAACCATGTCAAGGTAAAGAGACACATACTTGGGGTTTATGAGATATCTCTCAGCAGTACATTGGCATCGCGTCGGGTTTTTAATGATGGTGGTGTACGGATATGATACGAAAGACACCCATTCCATCGCTAAAATATGTTGATCTGGCTCAACCAACAGTAAACAGGAAGATAGCTGCTAGGTGTCGCCTGATGTGTGGAGTGACTCACTGGATGCCTGAGCCTGCTCAGTGTGAAATTCTCCTGAACGGATCTTTGATTCATGATGATGTAGATTCCGACACCACGGGAGGCAGCACTGTGTAAATCACCAATTATTGCACCATCTGTCAGTCTGTCAGTCACGATAGCAATTACCTGCATGGTACACAAGAATATAAATCAGCATCTCATAGGTCTTGTTATTCCAGCAACATATACTCATTTAAGAAGTTGTTATTGTTCACTGATGAAAACCATGTTGGAAGTAATCACATTCTATCTGAGTAAAACTGAGTGGGGAAAAGTAAAGTAAAAAAAGTAATGCTGAAAATGTACAAACATTCACTCTTGCATTTTTTTGGCAGTGAAATTTTCCATTCAGGCCTTTGTTGCACAAGTGTAGGTTTCTTCATTCATGCCTTCACTTTAATGTTTCAAAGGTTTAAACTGACAGTATGGTTACATTACATTACTCTATAAAGTTTTATAGCATGAACTCTTAATATGTAAAGCAAGAATTAACTTCACTATTAAGAAAATATGTAAACAAAAGTAGATTGTCCTTTGAACTGCTTACAGAATGTCTTACAGAATGTCCTCAACTATTCCTCTGATGTACACATACATGACGTCTAACCTCAGGAAAACATCTGTTGTGTAAAATCTTATAAAATATGTTTGCATACTTGGCTGGCCTTTTGTAACTGCCGTCGTATTATCTCTCTGACATGAGGCTCTCCTTCAGCTGGGGGATTGGTGTGGACGGAAACACTTGGCTTTGGCACCCAGGGGCCTCTTTCAGGCCAGCCAAGGTCCAGGTCTGGGGTTGGTGTGTCTGAATGGCAAGGGAAATAGGTGGAACAGAAATCCTCCGTGTCTGAGCTGCCATCCACTCCATTCTCCTCCCACTGCACCTGCTGCTGGTTAAAGTGATAGTCCTGAGCCCAGCTGGTTATCTGGCTGACTTCTTCAGAGGACAAGAAACAGCCAAGGGGCTCTGTGTCAGTGGCGCTATAAAATGCCTCTGGTCCTGAATTCAGGAGTCTCTCCACTGCTTGTCGCTCCTTCTCAGAGTAGAGGAATTCTGGGGAAGACTCGACCACCGGCTGGAGCACCACCTTCTCATCCAGGCTCCGCTCCTGATAGTCTGACATGACTGCAGTCTGCTTTGCCTTTGAGTATATAGAGCTACTGCTATGACAGGTCCAACTACTGACTATAGTTGTGTGACAACAACACCATTCCAGTTTGTGTCACCTTCCAATTCAATAAAAGTGATCATATCATCCCTCTGAAAAAAAAAAAAAAAAAAAAAGCAATCACAATATTTCCATGTTGTCCGGAGCAGTTCAGAAATCATCACAAGTCTTGATATCACTGGTTTGGTGATGGCTCCTTCTTTCACCTGTCCAAGGTTCACAAGTTCAGTCCTGACAACATTTTGTGTTCTGCTGCAGCCTCGTCCCCAAGCTTGTGCTGACACAAGAGAAAAATCAACAAGTTATTTGAAAAATACAAGAGTCAATTTTACTACATGTAAAACAACAGAGAACAAACACATGGTGATACTCACCTCCTGGGCTGTATGTCTCCTCTCTCAGATGGAGGTGTTAAATCCTGAGCTGTCAGAGGATGTGTTCCCTCCTCTGTCATCTCATTCCTCTTAACCCCTCCACTCCCTGTTTTGGACATTGTTCTTGGATTCCAAAGATTCTGTGCAGCTGACAGATTGGTGAGCCGCTCAGACGCTCGGTCATGTACATGTACATGACTGTACAGCCTCTGTCTCCATAGAGCAGGATTTTAATATGAATACAATCTCTGATATTCTACCTTTAATTCATACACTTCATGAGAGTGTGTGAGGTGTGTGGTGAAATATATGACACATGTCTTATTTCTATAGACAAACTGTTTTTTACTTCACTGTTTTCTTTCTGGGCTGGTCAAGCCGGATGGGTAGGTTTGTAGAAGACTAACATGAAAAAATGCACCTGACATCTGAAGATGACAGGTGCATTTTTTTCTTTTTCATTTTCTTGTTTCTGTTGGCAACAGTAAGGCCCTTTGATAATCAAGTTCTTCTTCTTTAACAGTAATGCTTTAAAGTGCACAAACAATGCTGTGCAAGAGCGAGAGATCAAAACACAAAAGCAACATACTTATTCAAACCAGAGTGTTTAGTCAGAGGATTGCGCCTGCACTATGTTAACACATAAAACACTTAATTCAAGACAAACAGGCCAAACACACATTGGTAAACACAGGGAGACTTTTTGGTGAAGGTGACATGTTAGCTGTTTGGTCAAACCAATACATGTTAACAATGTGATGAGGAGCCTGATGGTCCAGTGGTTGGACAAGTCCCATATGGGCAGATTCTACCCTGGTCGATCGCCGGTTCAACTCCTGACTGAGACGATCTTTACAGCATGTCATTCTCCCAGTCTGTCTCTCTGCTTTCCTGTCTCTGTAAACCAGGGGAGGGCAAATGTTTTGGCTCAGGGGCTACAGTGAGTTTTAAAAGTTGACAGCTGGGCTGGGCCATTATCCGATGGATGGAGAGTGTTTGTGTGAACTAATATAAATGACATGTAAAAGTCATTACCTCAAAGTAAAGAAAACTTCCATTCAAATAACATTCAGTTGTAGGGGGAGCTGTGTTGTTGTTGGTCTCCCTTTCTTGTCAATGCATCAAAGTTTGCAGTCTTTGCTATAATTTGGACAGTTTTCTGTGTGTCCCAGTATTTGACAGGCCGGATTAAAAAGCCCAATGGGCCGTATATGGCCCGCGGGCCTTAGTTTGCCCATGCCTGCTCTAAACAGTAAAAAACTTTTAAAAAGTATTAACACTGAGTTAATTCTATTTTTTAATAAGAAACATAGATATGTTTAACAAATAATACAAAAACAAGTAATTTATGCTTCATATTTTTCTGTAGTCAATCACAAACAACCATTACAGGACATGCATTCATTATCTGATATTTTTATGTCATAATTATACATTATGAAGAGGTTTGTGTCCTACATGACTGAATAAAAATGAGATGTTATTATGACAAGATGTCTTATGTAGTAGTAGATAATGAGTCAGACAGAAAACACATTTGCATAATTTAAAGAGACTCCCAGCCACCTTATTTCCTGATGTGTGCTTACTGTTGTGCCTACTAGGGAGCGTTGCATTCTTGATAACAGGTTTTCCTTTTTATCATTGCTGCTTTTTGGCTCACTGCTTTTTGCGCAGATGGACATACAGGACAGCGCTGACCAGGAGCAGGGGGACACACAGCCACGCCAGGATGAAGCAGTAGCCAAAGCGTCCTTTGCTCAGATCTCTTGAGTCATTTAGGATCTCCTTTCTGTGGAAGGTGAAGATGAGGCAGGCTGCAAAGTCTGCGAAGCCTAGAAGGGCGACATGTGACCCAGGAGAAAGTTTTAGTTCAGATGATCTTAGTCATGCATTTGTATAACATATTGTTATTATCGTTATCATTGTTAGATACACCTGTGCAATCCAATCCATTGCCAGTGCAACAGGGAGAGATCAGCCATCAATTCTACCTTTGCAAAGTTCATAGTGTTCAGTTCTTTTCAAAAACGTGTTAATTGAATATAGGTCTAGGTCATGGTTAAATATGGTAGAATGCGTTCATTGCTATTTACAATATTTCCTATAGGATGTGCTGACAGTGTTGAAAATGAAACTATTGAATACTGACAATCTTGTTTATCTGAGCTATTTCCTCCATGTACAAAACATATGTCACAAGAAATATATTTAGTTTTCACAGTGCTCTGAGGATTGGAAATGCTGACAGGTTCTTCTCTTGCAACTGTCCTCCGCAGCTGCGACATCTTCCACATGCAGGACCTTCACATCTCTGGTGTTCAGTATAACCTTTAACCCTGTTGTCTGAGAAGAACACAACAACTACAATCCAGGCCACTATACACTAATTGCACTGCCTGTTCTCTTCTCTTTTTTTCTTTCCTTTCATATGTACCATATCTGTTTGTCCATAACTTCCTGTCTTTTACTTCCCCCTTGACCCACCATGGTGTAGCACTGCCCTCACTGGCTCACAAAGTTTGATAGGCTCCAGGCTCCCAAGAACGGTCAGTGTAGGTCACAAACTCATACAGTATATAATATTCATATTCAGCTGCTATCTTTGAAAAAAGTTAACACCCTTTGTGGTGTAACCTTTAAGCATGAAAAAGGGAAGAAAATCCTGACAGGTTTTCACTTGCACAGTTTTATGTGGATTATGGGATAAGGCTTCACAGCACCTGCAAAGGCCTGGCAGAGGCCTGTGAAGTAGAAGAGTTGTCCTTTTGACATGGTCACCAACTGACCCAGAAAAACCAGGAAGGAGATGGAGGAGAAGACCAGAGAGAGGACCATCAGGGCTTGGACGGACTGCAGCCATTCTGAGAGAACACGTACACAACTGACAAAAACATCCATGCACACACAAATGCTAATTATAACCACTAACTAAACAAACTAGCTTTAATGTGTACACGCTATTATGTAATAATGCAGGGAAGGATAATTAATGATCATTTACCGCTCTCTCTGGCAGTAGCACACAACCATGTCTTGGTGTCGTTATCATGGAAGCATTTATACCAGAGGTCTGTGATTTCTGAATCAGCCCATACCCACCAGGACTGCAGGAAGGAAGAAAAACACAGTTCTTATCACTTTAAATGGCACACAAGGTCATGAAGTTCATAATTACTGATGGATCAGTATGAAGTGACTCAAAATCACAAATTGTTGATGTACAACGTTTTTGGGCTGGGTTTTCTTCATATCATATATGGTTTATCAATGACATGTGTGAGTATTAGTTAGATCCTGAACAGTATTAGATAACACACCAGTTTGTATGTATGTTCATTATGTTCATCTCACCTTCTCCAGGGTGGCAATGAGAAGCATAGCCAGTGTGACCAGATGTAGCACAGTAAGGGATATGAGGAGGAAGACCATGACTGCTCGGAGATGAGGGAAGACTCTTGTATCCTGTGTGCAGAAGAGCCTTATTGATGTTATTGTGATTGTAGATTATACATCTGTAAAATCCTTTTTCACATTGATTTAAAAAGGGACAGAGCTATGTAGTCAAAGAGGCAGCACTTGCTACTGCATGCGATCACCCCTTTTTTTCATATAATTTAAAATTGTCTGAAGATTCCCCAAAAACAGTGGACTCTCTCAAAGAAACCAAGCACTTTCATCACTCCTCTCCACTCTGACAATCTCCGCTCATTTATCAAGCCACAATCATGCCAGGCAGTGAGAGGGTGTTCACCGTATCTTCAGAGCCTGTCCCGTCTCTGGAGAAAACATCAGAGCTTAAGCGCCCTGTGACCTTTATAAACAAGCATGTGACCTGAAAGTCTCAAAGTTTTCAGCACATTCCTCAATTATCACCACCAGCAAAGTCTATTTGTTAAAAAGACAGTTTTTATACAACAGTGACACATTACCTATATGGTGAGAAGGAACAGAGAATGAACAGAGCTGTTCCATCTATCAAATAGTCATATTATTATGTTAGATTTGGTTTCACTTCTAGATACGGCTGTTAAATTTAGTGGAGTTGTGACACAGTATAAAAAGTGCATCAGGAACTTTCACTAAAATGTGAATACAGAATTGTCACATGCTAAAAAAGAAAGGGTGAAAGGGAAAAATTAAATGCAAAAAGTTTAAAATACCAAAACATGTGTCTGTGGCCAGGAAGAGAGACTGATACTCTGTTTAACAAAGCATTCAATACATTTCCAATAAGCGGTGCTTCACCCAAACAGTTTCACTGTGCAGCTAGGCTACTGGGAGCTGTTATTATACACCTTGCACATGTTAGTCTTCCCCACCCCGCTGTGCCCATAGAGGGAAACCACGTTGACATCTATTAGACTGTGGGCAGCTCAGAAAGGCCTGTTTGATTACATACTATCTGGTTTATGTAACAGCTTGAGGTTCCTGGCACAAACAGAACCAAGTGTGTCATGCTGGAAGAACAGGAAAGCATCTTAACAGACATTCAAACAATACCTTTGAAGGATTTGTTTTAAACATTCGGTCACATTTGGGTGTGACCTGCATCTTAGGCAACAGTTCACTCATCTGCTTAGCTCTGTATTGGATAGTAACAGTAAAACCCAGGCATCAGTTCTCCTGACGTTCTTACCCTTTAGCTTCTGTCTTTCAGTCTGGACCCCTTAGTGATCGCCTTTGATTGTTTTCCTGCTGCTATCCTCCCTCTGTGCTTTTTCTTCCCTCTCAGACGTTTGAGCTCCAAAACTGGGAGAGAACGGTATAGGAGAGGAATGTGGAGTTAGATATAGGAGGAGTCCTCAACACCCATTTCCTCTAAACTTTCCCTGCCCTCCCCCTCAAATCTGTGGTCTGGACCAACTCGGCACCAAAAATAACATTCCTCTGGACCAGCACAAACACAGAGCATTTTCTCACAAGCCTCAGACTGAATGCAACAACACTGTGCATGATTAAATCTATTGTTACATCTGCACTGAAAAAGTATCACACTGAGAGATATTTTTGTATTTCTAAAACTCTAACGGTGGTGGATGTGTGGGCATTTGTCGTATACGTAGCTCCTGATGTTGTTCATCCAGCTGTGCAGCTTGGCATGGAGACCATCCCACAGACATCCTAAATGGGATGATTGAGAGGCAGGAAATAAGGGTGGATTACTGACCACTTCTGACTTTAATGAGCAGGAAATCTCAGACCACCCACGACACTACAGACCCTCAGAAAGAATATTCAATTAAAAACCCTGCACCTCATAGCAACTGAATGCAATAATGTTATTGTTTAAACATACTTTGTAAACAAGTGGACTGCAGCTGATGTCTGCATCAAGTATGAGCAAAACAAAACAAAACAAAACAAAACAAAACAAAACAGAGAGCTAATATTCAACGATGAATATTTTATTCAAGGAAAAACAAAGTAATAAATAAATAAACTGAATAAAAATCTCACTCAAAATGTATTTACAGTGGGCTAGAATAAAAAGTAGCCTACTCAAGAGATAAGGAATAACCTATATAGGCTATAGTAGCCTATACACATACACATTTACATATACTGCAGTCACAGTGGACATCTGATGACAATTTTAGCCTCCACTGTTCCAGCTACGTGAAATGAGCTGCTATACGAAGTTTGTTTCCCGGTGACTTCTATTCACCCTGTAAAAGCTCCCACAAGACGCCTTCAGGGACCCGACGACAAAACCGCGTTCGCTATGCGCAGGAGCCGCGAGGAGCTAACTGAACTTCTCCACTTGTTCCACAACAAAAACATATTTTACTGGACTTTTCCTGCAGCACCGACACGCGCTGTATTTACACTCTCTGCTTCAGTCTGGACGCGAAGGTTTGGTGTGTTTCTGCTGTGAAACCCGGGAGCTGGTGGTGAGGAGTTCACCCTCCGCCTCCCTCCTCGGAGCTTAACGGGGAGAAGACGACGGTCGGCTCGCGCGCCAGCCTCGCTGTCTCCATGGCGCTGACAGTTGACAGTCAGACATTTTCGGGAAAACGACAGAAAACAAAAGCTTCAGTGTGACTGTGTCGCGTCGGTGTGTGTTGAATTTGAGCCGTTTCTCACCGCTGGACAAATGGCTCAAACAGAGGTACTGAACCCTTCCTGCTATTTCCTCAACTCGAACTAAAAACCTTATGGGATGTGTAACAGATGTGATACTGGATGAACTAACACAGTAAAAGTCAACAGTTCCCTGTGTATCACGCTATCAGCAGCTCTCTGTCTCTAGATGCTTATGTTCACGGTGCGAGTGGCTGTTGTTGCATTTCTACCAAATGTCAATGGCGATGCAAAAGGCTGTTTCTTTACTGGTATAAACTGTATTATTGAAACTTTGGGATCTTCTTTAAAAGGCTAACTATGGCTCTCACCATCTCTGACTTCAGTCTGTGTGTGACAACTATATCCATATACTTTATATGTGATTTTTATTTCATTTTTTATAGGCTGCTACCTGGCCATGCATATATCTATTAAACTGTTATTAGACTTTAGACATTAGTAGACTTACAGTACATTGACCAAATAGAAATTTTGTCTGCTTATTGCCATTTATAATTTGAGTGTAGGCCAGACTGTCTTTTAACTGACTGTGTTGACTGAATTCTTGTTTTTACTTGCTTTTTTGACATGTTCTATGTGCCTTTATATTGTCCTCTGGGTACATACAAAGTTTTTGAATTGAAGTAATTAAAACTGAAGTATTATTGTTAGTAGTATTATTGTTAGTACTATGTTTTGTCCCACAAAAGCACATGGAAGAACTCATTCGACATAACCAGTCTGGAATGCCAGCTGTCTCCGCAGAAAGAAATAGCTTCTCCCAGAAATGTGTGAATAACTTAAGCCACAGCAGAAAGCCGTTGTCTCTCTCTCTCAGTAGTTCAGGTCACATTCGGAGATGAAGATTCTTCTTAGAGATATTTTTAGCTGAAAGATGAAGACACCTTGACTTTCAGGAAAACCCACAATTCTGTGAGTCAGTGAACTGTATCGGCCTCAAAACCTTAAGCGTGCGTTGCAGTGTTTTCACTCTGCTGCTTGTACAATCACTTTGTCTTAGCATGAGTGAACAAACGTTGCAGGATTGCAGGATGAGATCTAAACATTTGTATCTTGTCATAAAGATATTCCCTCAGATAAAATTTTGAAAATGTTCACATCAAAGCCATGCAGTCAGTAAACTGTTTCTAAGCATGTGATGTCACTAATGTCACTAACAGGAGGAGATGGAGCAAATTGCCTCATGGTTTACTGAAGAGGGACTTGCTCCTGACTCCCATAAAGAGGCTCAGCTGTGTCTGCTATGGCGTGCCCTTCAGCGAACAAGAAGCTGTCTGAGCAGTGTGACAAAGGACCAGGACATGCAGCGCTCTCAACACTTAGCAGAAATGACAGAGGTAACTTATCGTCTGAGAAGATGTAAAAGGCAGGAGACATTTGACACTGGTGTCTCTGTCTCTCTGTCTCCAAGGTACGGAAGTCTTTGGAGCAGATCCGCTTCTTTACAGAGCACAAAGATGTTTTGGCTCAGGAGATACAAGATGAAAACGATCAGCTGAAAGACCAGCTGCGGCACCTGATATCCCTTCAAGGTAGGAAATGTGAAGTGCAGCACATCATCACTGACAAAAATAAACCAAAACCATCTCCACTGATGGTTCACTCCTCCCCCTCTGTCTCCCTCTTACTGTGATAGACACCCAGATAAGTGAAGTGGCTAAAATGCTGTACCAGCAGGGTCTCACAGAGTTGATCCACAGCAGCCCTAGTGAGCAGATGGCTTACCTCTTGGTGGAGAGGGCCTCCCTGCTCGAGACGAGTGAGAATCCTGACTACGTGACAGGTGCTGGAAACTCAAGCAGCCCACTGCAGACGGAGACACAAGTACCCAACAGCAACACACAACAGGTTAGAGGAAGAAACGTACAGTTATTCCATGATGAAGTGTTAAGATAGAAGGTGTTAACTTGAGAGCCATGGGCCATAAAGCAACTTCTGGCTTCGATACTTTGAACCTAAATATGCAGCGCCTTCAGTGTTTTGCATAATGCAGAGTGCTGAGAGCTTTCCAGTTGTTTGTCAACTGATTTATTCTCTATTTCTGTTTCTAATGTTGTTCCTCAGTATCCCCACAAGGGGGCACCACGCCATGGCCAGAATCCATGGAGGAGACTATTTGGACTCCACAAAGCTTCAGAGAGCAAACATACCTTTATTTCTGTGCGTACTTTTATCAACACAATGTCACTGCAGCCCATCAAATATTAACAAATCCTGAAAACTGCACTGAGGTTGCTGCTGACTCGCATGGCGAACTTTTTGCATGGGATCTGTTCAGCAGCATCCACATTAACTGCAACTGTGACTCTCTTTCTTGCAGTGATTTTAAGTTCTGTTCCCAGCACAAGCTAGTGAACTTTGCATGACAGAAGAAATTCAAGACACTGCACCACAGACACATGTCGATCCCGTGCAAGGTCCCCTGTCTGCTCTGGCATGTATTTCTGAACAGCCGTGTTTGTATTCACTGGTTCCCTTTCAAAGCCCCACTTTGACTGTAATCCTGTCCTTCTGATGAGCGGTGTCCCTCTTTCTTTTAGACTGAAGCCAGGCACTCAACTGGCCAATCAAGCAGCGTGGAGAGCAAGTGCTCCCGTCTGGAGCGGGACCTAGAGGAGGGCTCCCGCCGGCTGGCCATGGCCCACAGTGAGATCCGACGTTTGACCGATGAGCTGGAGTCTGCACACTTGACTCAAAAAACCTACGGTGAGAGATACTAATCAGGAAGTGGTAAATGATACTGAGGCAGATTCCTCCTGGTGATCATACAGTAGCTGCTGATAAAATCTCAGCTCCTACCCTTGGTAGGAAAGAGACAAAATCGCAAACTTGCAGTCTGATCATCACTAATAAATATTTGTGTATTACTGATGTTCACTAGTTGTTATCTAACTGTTATATCTAAAACTGAACTTTCCAACAAGTTCCGCTGCTACAGGTTGAAGAGGAAACTCTGAAGACCTCTGTACATTATTCTGTTGTTTGTCGTTTTCAGAGCATGAGCTGCAGGCAGCACAGGAGGAGGTAGAAAACATCAAGAACTATGGTAAGATTAAAGTCTTCAAAATAATGTCCCTGTGTTATGGAGTGTGGTTATGACCCTGGCTCAAGTGGCCACAGCAAAAGGGAGACAGACCATAGTTTAGATTAAAATGAACCTTTCTAAGTATGAGGTGTGGAAATCAGTAAAATCATTAGTGTGGGTTGTGCATGAGTGAGCTATGTGTCGGGTTCTGTAGCCTGTCTGTTAACAGAGCCAAGAGGAAAGAGCACATTAGACCGGCATTAGCTGCTCTGCACTGGCTTTCTGTTAGAATTGATTTCAAGGCCCTCCTCATACACAAAAGGCCTTAATGGGCATGGGAAAATTTTACAGTGCTATTACATTACATTGCTACCTCCCCGATCAACTATGTACTTCCAACACCCTAACACTGAGATCATCTTCGGCAGCTTGACTGAATGTTTGCAGCAACAACTGTAGGAAAACTATTATTCCACCTTATTTCACATTGTTTTTAATGTTTTTCAAGGTTTTGTGTTCATCTCATTTCATGTGAAGCACTTGATGCATAAGTTGAACTTCAGTTGTGAAGGTTTATGTTTCCAGTTAGTATACTTGAATTCAGCATGTCATAGATCCTTTGATTCTTCCACATATGTTATTTATAGTCTGATGATTGCAGTGTCTGACTTTATTTCATAAGAAATGGTGGAACTGAAAAAGGCCAAAGAGCTGAACAATCGTCTGGATGCCGAGATGAGAGAGTTGAGTTGCAGGGTACGCTTCCTAAACGCAGAGAAAAACTCTGTGCAGCATACGGTAAGATAGGATAAGATTAATTAACATAACTTTTGATAACACACAGTTGTAAGGATAGGATCCAAACGCTTCAAATTCACTGTTGCTTTGAGCTGGCACGTATTCTGTGTTTTCAAGTTTATGATTTGTATACTGTATAACACTGAACCTTATCTGATGGGTCCATATAGAATTGGAAATAGATCGTACTTTTTGGGAGTGTGTTAAGGCTGAATTAAGTGCATGGTTGCTGCTTTTTAATTTGTATTGTGTCTAATGTCTTAATTGTTCACACACTCCACCTCTGTGTATTAACTGCATGTATTTCCTGTTCCTCGGGCAGCAGGGAAGTAACACATTGTATGTGTAGAGTAGCCTCCCTGTGGGTGAGGTGTAAAAAAAACTGAGAAGTTAGAGTGAAATTAGATGTGAATCGAAAATGCTGTCTATCTTTGAATTTTGGATTTGAATATATAAACTTGTGCCATGTAATATTGAAATGGGAATATTTTTAACAACTGAACCAGGTGACTAAAACATTGGAAATAATCATTACTACTAATCATTACATTAATACTACTCTCTGGTCAACAATTGAATTGAAGGCAACTGGACTTGTATTTGTCTAGGAAGATGTTTCGCCTCTTATCCAAGGGGCTTCATCATCTATCTCCCATTTATAACGCTGCCCTTTCATCTATACCCAGGAGAGTTAACAACTCAACCTCTCAGGACTCTTAACAACTGTCGTTCACTAGAGGCCTCACATGACTCTAACAATGGTCGAGTGAAACTCCACCTAACAAGTACTTTAGTGAACACTCCCACAGAGGTTAAATACCTGGTTCCTATTGCACTGTTTTTTCAGACTAGTGAGGACTAGTCAGACCAATGTGTTGAACTGATGAAGCCCTTTGGATAAGAGGCGAAACGTCTTCCTAGACAAATACAAGTCCAGTTGCCTTCGATTCAGTTGTTGCCCAGAGATAACAATGACCTGGATGAATGAGAACATTCACAGACATCATTACTACTGTTGCCCTCTATAACTGTATGTGTGTTTCCCTTAGGTTGTATCTCTTCAGGAGGAGATGGGGCAGTTGCAGTCAGCCTTGCAGCAGCAGCAGCTTCTCACTGTGCAGGCTCAGGCTGACCAGGCCACAGAGCTGGCTAAAGTAAATATATTGCTGAAGTTGTTAAGTTGTTAAATGCCTTCACAAGATTGCTGTTTGATTTATAATAGTGAAATCAGGTTGTATAGTACAAAGCTTTTGAAATCAGCATATGCCTGAAGTATCATGTTCATCATATTTAACACTCTTGAATGTGGATCCAGGTTGGGAACTCATATGCTTTGTGCATGTTATTTTTTTCTCAGGTTGTGTCCCTGCAGAAGGAGGTGGAGCGCTTGGAGTCACACCTGCAGGATCAACGACAGCAAGCTGAGCAGCAGCACGTGCCCAGGCACGGTCAGCGTGGCCAAGCCAATGAGTTGGCTAAGGTTAGTAACACAGATCCATGAGTTATCCCTCTGTAGTGGCACTGCAGATTTCAAAACTATTACTTGCATGTATTTCACAGGAGAGATACCAGTTTACTTTTCAAAGCAGCAGAAAGCACAGAATGGTTGGGAAGATGGACAGTTGTACTAAGTCACCAGTTCAAATGTTTGTTCTTGTTGCTGTAATTCTTAAACCCACCTGATGGATGCATGCAAGAATCCTTATAGATTCAGAGCAAACTGTGAGTACATAAGTAAATGTGGAAAGCTGAGTGTTGGACACAGACAGTAGTGACATGGATATCTCAAAGTTTGACAAAACTCTCAAATGCCTCTGCTTATGAAATATACAACAAACCCTTGTAGCAAATCCTTAAAGTCCACCAAACATTTCCAGTGTATACAGTATACTACTGAGAATCTGGGGTCAATTTCTGTATTGAAGGAACCTGGACTAAAAACGTGCAACAAGTAAAAAAATTACTGCATAATGTAAATCACTGGTGCATTACATTTTTAAGACATTGATTACACTGGGGAACACAATTTTTGTTGAGTTAGGTGTGACAACTGTTTTTAACTCATTGGGTGCAGAATCCAAAACTGATCTCAGTTTTCTCTATCACATCAAGTTTTTGAACTATAGGATCCCTGTTTTCTTAAAAAATATGAAAAATACTGTACTTAAATTCACAAATATTGACATCCAATGAAATATGAAAGAAACAGGCATGACTGTTGTGTTTTTACAAAGGATATGGTTACTGTAATGAATCAGCTGGTAAGTCTTACTACAGCTAATCAGTG
>OMNW01035587.1:43779-57562 GCA_900303245.1 Selene dorsalis
CAATTTTGGTGTAACTTGGAGTCCTTCGGAAGATATTTAGATCCACTCGTGATCTATGTATATCCATATAATGGGAGTTGTTGGGGCAACGATGCAGCGTCTAAATAAGACATTATCTGCCGCGAAACTCCTTCACTTCAGAACCCAGTCTCATTGATATAAAGAGGGTGCACAAAATACTAGAAACACCTATCAGTACAACAAAACACAGTTCACCAGCGCCATTAAAGGAGAAGTTCCGTTTTTTGCAACCTGGACCTTATTTCTAGCATAAAATACCTATGACTTCAGCAGTAGCACGGAAGTGACGTCATCGAAGTCGTAGGTCAGTGAAAAGCCGTGTAAAAAACCCCGGATGACTAAAACAACACAACTCCGAGCCGCTCCGAGCTCGCGGGGGAATAGTACTGGTGATTCATAACAACATATTGGTGAAATGAAGGAGTTTCGCAGCAGATAATGTCTTATTTAGATGCTGCATCGTTGCCCCAGCAGCTCCCATTATATGGATATACGTAGATCGTGAGTGGATCTAAATATCTTCTGAAGGACTCCAAGTTACACCAAAGTTGTAAAATGAAGGTATTTTATGCTAGAAATAAGGTCCAGGTTGCAAAAAACAGAACTTATCCTTTAATTTAAGTATGGAATGGTAATTGCTTCATCTCAAACAATGTATTGAAACAAAAGCTAACAATGGTGGTGGGTACACCACAACAAAAATGACTCTTCCAGTCTCTGTGTCTTTGTCCAACCTGCTGATGACACTCTGTGACACGCTAAGCTCAGTGGACACTTCCCTCTGACAACATCCCGTCTGAATCTCAACATGTCCAGGTATTGATGGATTGTTAGGTGCCATCTTTGTCTCATGATGTCATAATGTGAACAACATGATGAAGAGGACCATTTCAATACAAACTGTCACTGAACCACAACATTTGGAGCTCGATTCATGGATCAGCATGTTATGTTATAAGGACTGGAACATTGAACAGCTGGACATGTGCATTCAAAAGTTTAGAGAAGGTCAAATTAAAGCTATGGTCGACGTTGAGAAAGACGATGAGAAAAATTTGAAAAAAGCCTCAAACGATGACCCGATGTTTACTCGGCTTTGAGCCCGAAAATTTGTCGCATCTCCTCTTGGTCTCTGCCTTTTCAGTGGCAGACTTGTGCTTTCTTTCTGCCTTTGCCAGTGGGACAAGCCTGAAACTCGTGTAGCTGAATTGCTCAGGGACTTACAAACAGCTTGCAAATTTGAGAAAGGAGAAGCTCCAGGCCAGATGGCTCTGATTGGTCAATTGTTTTGCAGGCCTGCAGCCGCTAGAGAATGGATTGTTTTTAGTTCCTTTTGCTCTTCACATTGTGTAGGTCGTACTATTGGGTCATAACGTTGTTGTTGGGGCAACGATGCAGAGTCTAAAAAGGACATTATCTGCCACGAAACACGTTCATTTCACCAATATTGTGATATGAATCACCAGTACTATTCCCCTGTGAGTTCAGAGCGGTTCAGAGTTGCCTTGTTATTGTCATCCGGGGTTTTTACAGGGTTTTTTACTGACCCACGACTTCCACAGTGGCACGGCAGTGACGTCATCGAAGTCAATCAGGTATTATTGGAGTGGGCGATAACCACACCAGCCAATAGAGTGGACTGAAGTTAACTGCCCCATGCTCAAACTGAATAGTACAAATTCCATCAGTGGAAGTGATACCACCAGTGAACTGTGTTGTTGTAGCTTTATTTATGTCCAAAAAATATCCAAAAGAGTGTTCTGCCGGTGCTTTTACACACTCACCATCATAAAATGATAAGACATAAAGTAATATAATTCATTAAAAAACATACATCATTAAAAATCATGTACACCAATAAACATGAAATCAAACTAATTAAAAAACAAGAAAATGAAACTGAGGCATTTCAAACTAAAGATTGGTTGATTCACTGTCACCTGCTTCACTTATAGAGTCCTCATCTCCTCGAATTGATGGATTTGGTAAATGTCATTTTCTACTCAACTGTGTGATAAATGTGATGAATCATATGAAATAGTTGATAAATGTGATAGATATCACGTGTTAAAATAAATTAATACATTTAGTGAATTTCTTCAGGTTTATTAAATGAATGAAATGTTAATAGGTGTCACTTCTTACAGTCATTCTGTCCCTTTGATGAGGGTTTTATGGTTGTTTCCAGAGGAAACAGGGAATGAAGGGGGCTGACATGCAGAAAAAGACAGCCAGAAGGGAATCGAACTCGAGCTACCTGTAGTGAGATCCTAACTTAAACTCGCATTAATTCTACCCAGTGAACTATACAGCTCTTACTAAGCACATCAGTCATATTGTCCCTGACCTCCTCCTTACCTTGTTAACAGCAGCGGTGCTTCCTGTTGTTGTTGTGCAGTCCTCATGTTCATCATAAATCTCCATAAGGAGTTTCCACTGAGCTGTGGAGAAGCTTCAGTGCCTGCGTTTCCTCTGCGTCGGGACATTTCAGGATATTCTGGCCACTTGGCTGGTGTGGGCTCGTACAAGCTGAAGCTTGAATTAGAGTCAAGTGGAGCCAGCTGATCTCGCTGAATGGGTCGGGGCTTGGTTTGGAGTTCGCGCTTATTCAACATTCAAGATGACACTTTGATGGAGTACCCTCCCAGTGGGAGCTCAGCGGTTTATAGTCAGAGGCCAGGGCAGCAGGAGGCAGGAGGCGCGCGTCAGGGCGCAGCAAACAGTCACGAAGGAGGGAAACACAACGACAGGAAGTGGAAGTGGAAGTGGACCTGAAATGAGGAGATTTAGACAAAAGTAATAGGAAATAATGTGGACAAAAATAAAACACGACAGCTTTAGTTTCAACCAGTTTAGTTGTGATTATTTCTATTATGGTGTGCTTTATCACTGTTACTGGTTTCCAGTTTCATCTTCCTGTCAGTGATTTGGTTTGCAGGGACAAGTGTCCCTTCTGCAGCCTGCAGAGCTTTTCCCAGGAGAGGAGGGGCTGGAGCAGGAGAGCAGAGCTGCATGTTAACCTGACGGCCTGCTCTGACCATGGTTCTGACCATACACTGTATGTAAAAAGGTTCTGACCTGATCCTGCTGCCCTTGATTCTGTGGTTTGATGCTTTTGGGCATTTTACGTTAGCATTTACAAAAGACTACAGTGCTGCCATAATAATAACACTGCACTTTCCTCCCCCTCCTTCATTGTGGCAGACTCCATGACCATTAACCGCAGGTTAGCAAACTGACTCGTATTAGTTAATGGTAGACTTGGTTGAGCGGTACTCTGCTGAAAAGCATTGCGTCCATTAAAAGTTATTTTTTAACCTAGGTTGATCCCGCGCCGCTAAACTCAGCAGATAAAATCAGATCCCCTGTGGTGTGGGAGATGCAGGTGAAACTTCATAAATCGAGCGCTCCTTGCTCTTTGTCAAACCCAGCTTTCTGCCAAAATGATGACAGAAAATCCACACCGAAAAAACGACAGATATGAAGAGTAATTCTGAGGAAAACCAAAAAATACTACAAAAATATATATTTTTAAATACTGGTGTTTATTTCAGTCAACCCTTTTCAATGCTAAAATTTAAAAATACATCTTTTTTTTCAATTCCGGTTTTCTTTTCCATGTCAAATTGTATTTATAAGGCCAAAAATGTTTCTGTCATTTTTCCTATCCTCAAGACTGTGAAGACTTGGATATGGTGTAATGGTATAATGGTCTAATAATAATAATAATAATATACAATGTACAACAGTTATCTTTATTTTTGTATGATTTTTAAAAAATCTTTTCCATCTTTTTTCAGCAAATATCATGAGATGAAGGAAAAACACAAGGCCAAACTCTGTTGGGCCAAACAAAAATTTGATGATGAAACCACATGGCGTGAAGAGAAGATAAAATGTCTGGAGCGAAAGCTGTCCCTGTGTTCCCACTCATTAGCAAAGGTAAATCAGCAGCTTTGTTCTACCTTATACAAAAGAAATCAGTATGTTTGAGGAGGGCCACATACGTTTAAAAGAACCAAACAGTTTCACTTGATGGATTTCAGCATCACTTATTAATCCCCACCCGTAAGTAAAATATTTACTCAGCTTGTATTTCCTCCTGTGGGCACTGTATGTTGTATTGATTCAATGATTCAGCAAAAGATGTCAAACACAGTGTGTAATATGTGTATTAAGTCTGTAAATGAAATGTAAACTAAATAATCTCTGCAATTGTTTACCTTTCCCAGGAGAAAGAGCTTGTCACAAGTATAACTGCAGAAAATGAGAAACTACTTGGCGAGAGGACGAAGCTCTTACAACAGTTGAATGAGGAAGAACACAACAGGAAAGACATTCATCTAACCGCTGCTTTGTCCAAAAGCAGGTATTGAATTTACACAGCTGGGTAACACTTCACCAGCAGAGTCCACTCATGATGTTTAAACAAAACAGCAAAAGTAATTTAGATGATGAAGAGATTTTTACTCTGGCTTTCAGGGTGGATTTTCTTGAGATGGAAAACAAGAAACTGGGAAACAAAATCCTCCACATGTCCAATCAGCTGGCTGTCCTGGAACGAACTCTGCAGAACATGCAGTCATTTCACTTTGCTGAGGTACTGGGCACAGTGAAAACCTACTTCATCTCTGGATCTCTGACTGATACTCGTATTGCTGCTTTAGATCAAATGTCTTCCTAACAATGGGCATCAGTAAAACTCTGCAGCCATGCTAACAACCCTGTGAGACTAAGGCCTTATGGCCGTCTCAGCAGGTTATAAATTGATGTTTCACTCCCTGGAAAACATACATTTCTGAGCTAAACTTATCATGTTTGTTGAGATGTTACTTAACTCTAGAGCAGGGGTGGGTAACTCATTCCACAAAGGGCCGCTGTGGCTGCAGGTTTTTGTTCCACCAGACCTGACTCATTTAATCAACTGATCTCAGTCTTCAGACAGTTGATTGGTCAAACTGTGTGTTCTTGATTGGCTGGAACAAAAACCTGCAGCCACAGCAGTGTGGAATGAGTTGCCCACCCCTGCTCTAGAGCAATTTGCTGAAATGATTTTGTATTTATCTAAAAAAACATACTTGTGTTGTTTTGTTAGGAACTAAAGAAAGTGTACAACCCTCAGCAGATTACATCTCTCTCTGTGCAAACTTCAAGGTAGGTCTGGCCCCAGCTTAACAACTTGATCAAAACCCATTTGTTTGTTAAAATAAAACACCCTTCAACCTGAACACCGTGATTGTCTCCCTAGTGTGATGATGCCGAAGCCTTCTGATAGCCAGGCCTTATGGGATGATGGTCACATCAAGCAGTCACGTGTGACTTCCTCCCCCCATGATTTGATCTCTGTGGCCTTGTCTCGATCAGCTGAGATGGGCTACCTGAACTTGACCTCAACCCAGAACAGCTCAGATCAACTGGCTGCCCCAACTGTCCCCAGCAGCTCAGGAAGTTCATGTTTCTCACATGAATATGACATGACATTAATTCAACGTGAACATGCTGTATAGAAATGATTTTATTTGTGATTGAATTAAATTAAACAATGAACAGAAGAATTTCCTTTTGATCTGAAAAGTTCATTTTCAGTTGAATCTGTGTCAATGTATTCATCTCTTGACCTGAGCTTTTCCACACACATCATAGCTTGGCATCGCTATAGTTATTTTTCTAATGAAAACTGGCCCACATGTTTCTGAATATAGGCTGAAGGAATATAGGAATATAGGCCTTATGATATGTGACATAAGGCCAATTTTTTTTTTTTCCATTGGCCAGTGAACACAGCACACACACTCAGCTTCAGTTTTCATCATCAGGTTCATACTTCATGTTACCGTG
Organism: Selene dorsalis; assembly: GCA_900303245.1. NCBI lineage: Eukaryota > Metazoa > Chordata > Actinopteri > Carangiformes > Carangidae > Selene > Selene dorsalis. The sequence continues at coordinate 49,639 of OMNW01035587.1, forward strand.
TGGGTGTGTAGCTCGACTAAAAGTCAGAAAAGCCCTTTAAAATGTAATGACCAGACAGGAGGCAGGTGTACAGAAAAGCAATATGATTTTTAATTGATTCCAGACCCGTACAGTCAAATGGTACAAACTGAGGAAAATGCCATGAAAAAAAACACACACACAAACAACTTAAAGTAGGAGATCCAGCCCCTCAATCCAGACCCCTCAATCAGCTCCTCAGGCTCATAACTACACTCTAGTTGTCAACAGGCCCCTCTTCCTGTGTAGACACAAACAATCATACATCAGTGTTCAAGTCACAATAGAATGTGTAACTTCTGTTTGACTGAATACAATACTCAAGTGAATTGCATTTCAATACAAATGTGCAGTATTAGACATAAAAGTAATTATTCTGTCAGAGGCTGCTCTGTGACACTTGACATTATTGTCTTGCACAGCACTCGGGGCCAACTCTGATGGTGAAGCTGTCGTACATGCAGATGTTATGTGTGATATGCTTTGTGTGATCCACCATATCCTGACCACCACCACAATAGACAGCAGCCACAGTTGTGAGTGTGACAAATGAAATGATGCACCCCTGACTGCTGCACACAACTTGTCTGTGACAGTTACACACTTTTCATCCATCAAGCACTGTTTAATTTACAATTACAACAGTAATTATTGTGGCTTTACCAGATCTCTCAAATGCAGCCAAGACAACTTGTGAGCTGTTGCAAAGAGCTAAAAACCACTAGTGCATAATAGCCCAGTTTCCATAGAGGAAGAACAAAGTTAAGGCAGCAAGGCATTTGGATGTATTGCATATGCATTTCTCCGTCAACTACTCTAGAATTTATCACCACGTATATCCAGTAACTGTACTGGAAAGTGTTTTTTTAAAAGAAAAAAAGGCACACCATACAAAACCATGTAAACTGTGTCTCAACCTGCAAAAAATTCATGATTCTGACTGAAGAGTCGGGCAACAGTTAGTTGCACTTGCAATCAAATTGTTCAACATCCAGTGATTTCAGTGCTGTTAAAAACAAAACTTACAGTAAAACATTTATAGTAGTAAACATGTTCATCTCATTTAAAATTGAAAATATAAGTGAACATGGTGAGAAAGACTGGACATCATCATCATCCAAAACAGTGTCAACTTGTGCTCACATTGAACACATTTAACATGTTTTGGTTTTCAAAATATTTTTGCATAACCACATAAAGGAGTACATACACTGAAGCAAACTCAACATTTGCAAACATTTACTTGAGTTTTAAAAAACAAAACCCTGTGGAAAGATAGGCAGTCACTAGCTAGTCCATCCTTGCAGACATTCAAATGAATCCCAGGAAAACAAAAGATCCATAGAGTATAAGTACCTCAGAGCACAGTGTCTGTCAGTGGGTTTTCACACTCCTACCAAACATATTATTGGTAAGACTTCAGTGCAGATTGATTTTCCATACTAATATTTGGTAAACACTAGGGTGTGCGTAGTTTATCATACTGTTTTGGTGCCCACACAAGTCGTGTGACTCGTATGTCACCCTTGTAGACAATATTGTTGTCCCAGCAGTACTCGGGCGAAAGCACCCGGCTCGGTTTGTGTAACCACAGGTGCTTGTTTAGATGACTCTCATCATGCCATCGAGCCTCAACATTGTTCTGTTTGTCCTCCATGATGCCCTGGTAGCAGGCGTTAGCCAACACTTGGACATTTTTCCACGTGCCTCCAAACACAGCAGCATGGTAGTAGAAATCCCCAGTTTCCATGTGTGCTCTGGACTCGGGGTTCTTGTCATAGGTATAAAAGGTCTTTGGGAGGCGGTAGTAGTAGGCATGGAGCAGAGCCACAGAATCACCCAGAGCCTCCGAGCCAAATCTCCCGGTGAACACCTGATCCACGTCAAAGCAGAAGACATGCGTGCAGTGATGACGGATATCCGACTCTATGATGTCTGATATAGTTTTCATTCGCATCATGGAGATGTCCTGCCACCTGGAGTGCCTCTCCACTGTGATGACCTTCAGGCTTCGCTGAGGAGCGAGCTTGATGACTGGCACCTTTTCTGGCAGGTCTGTAAATACATAATATGTCACCGGCAAACCCGGCATAAAGTGATGCTCTGATGAGTTCAGGAAGGTCTTGAGGTAAGCGTCCAGGTACCTTTGATGGAGGTGGAGACAAGAACATTTCACTGGTTTGTTTCTTTATCCTTGTAGGTGTGATGACAGTTTACCACAACAATGCTGGTGTCACAACGAACCTGCCTACAGCAAACACAGTCAGAGCCACAGAAGATCCTTCTGCCTTGTGCATACGGTCATAAAGATCAGGTTCAAACATCCCATCCCAAATTATGGGAGCTCTCCAATATGTGCATGTCTGGACATCAGGTCTGGACCTGAAACAAAAGAGCCCTGTTCAATGTTTAAACCACAGGTGTCAGACTCAGCAAATGATTTCCAAGAGCTGTGGGTTACTGAATGCACTGGCCTTTAGTTTAAGACTAAGTGTTTCACATGTTTCTTTAATCTGGCTTTTTGGTTTATGTGAGACTAACCTTGGCTGGCCTTGCTGGCCAGTTTACATATCCAGGTGGAATGGTTAATGAGTGATGAAGCGTGGGTATAAAAGTGGAGCCTCAAAAAGTCCTAAAAACTGTGGCAATGACTCGGTTTATGAACTGATGTGATTGGCCAGTCAGTTGGGGTTGCTGACAGGTTTTGATCTGATCCTCCTTGAGTAATCCTGCTCTGAAGCAGGTCAGCTGTGCTGCGTTACTGTGATGATTACTAATTTACTGTGGTGATGCGTGTTAAACCTGAGCCAACACCTGATGATCTCAAACCCAAACACAACTGGATGATACTCTAACCTTGCTTGATAATACAGGTGTTAGCTCTCAGGCTTGACACCAATAAAAAGGGGAGAAAACACAAAACTGGGGGTTTCATTGATGTTAATGTCACTGATTTTTGACAAACATGAGCATCTGAGATCATCAAAACCAACGCATTCTACGTCACGTTCAGTTGAGGTCGACTGAGGTCATTTGTTCACATAACTCCAGTAAAGCAGCAAACAGTGGCATCTGTATTTCATGACTGTATACAGTCAAAACCTAAAGTCTTACCTAAGGTCAAGAGTGGCATCCACACTGTTGTCCTGAATCAGACTCCTTCCACTTTCCAGACTGCACCTGTTCATCGGCAGCATGCCTACTAAAAGTCTGGTGAAGAAAAACAACCCAATTATGAAGAGGAGTATTTTCTATATACTTTCATCTGACTGGTAATCACACATTGAATTATAACTTGCAGTTAGTAGTCCAGTAAATGGTAGTCATTGTTCTGTGTGTATGTTTTTTAAGTAGAGACTGATACATTGTATAGAGTAGTCATGGCTATCTGATATTAAACTGATCATATTAAACAATAAAATAAGTCAAAGTTCTCTTCACTGATAGGGTGCAGTGACCCAGTAAACAAAGATTTTTATAAATACAAACAGTACATACAAATAGTTTCTAATCAAAATGAATATTATAATCATGAAGACTGTTTTGCTAGATGGCATCAACTTACAGTACATCTAAATACAGATTTGTTTTGGTACTCACTTGAAAGATGGAGAGGTGTAGTAGAGAATACAAAGTGCAATAGGAAAGCAAAGCACACATTTCAATGTGCTCTTTGTCTTCTGCACAGCTCTCCTGGAACAAAGATAAAATAGTCAGATTAAACCACAAAGATCGAGTCTTGATTCCGTAATTGGTTGAAGACCTATTAATAGTATAGAATGAATTTGTTTTTACAAAAGACAGAACATACCCCATGGCATTCAACTTCGTCAGACTGAACTCTGTTTCCAAATGCCAGGCTGCTGTAGTTTCACTGACAAAAACAAAGGAAGTGTATCACAGCTGTGCAAAATTATTATCTTCCACAGTTTGGCAGTCATTTGAATATATATGACAAAATACACAAAATGGAAACGTCTTTTTCAAATGAGATAAAACAGGCTGCTTCCACATGGCCTTACCGAGGACCTTGCAGTAAATGTTATAGGCTTTCTTGAAAAAAAAAAAACATGTAAAACTTTCACTGAAATCATACAGTTCTACTCCAAAAAGTTATCAGCCTGTGGAGTTTGGTCCTTTAAAGGGATAGTCCAGTTTTTTTTAAGAGGGGTTGTATGAGGTACAAATGGCCACTAAGTACAATATCTGCAGTGGAAATATCTCTGTGCAAGTAGACCTACTGGAACTATGGCCATTATGCAGTCACTACTGTAAAAGTACAGGGTAGAGCTAATGTTGAGCCAAACGTTAATAAAAAACGTCAACTGTCAAATGTTTTTAATCACTAAAAGAAAATCATTGCCACTCCATTTTGATTACAGTCATCATGCCCATGTGCCAAAAATGGGCAAAATATTTATTTTGCTGGAAAACAAGGACTGCTTGTATACAGAGAGAACAATGGAACAGACACACAGATGGTGAGTCCGGACTGGGACCCTCTACACGAAAAAATCAATGGCAAATACACATCCACAACACACCATTTAAAAGTCACAAAAACATCAACATTTTCTCACATTTATAAAAAGCCCTGTGAGGTGAGAACAATCATACATCATAAAACAGCATCTTGCCACATTTTCTACTTTTTTCTTTTTTTTACAATACCCTTGTGAGGCGAGAACAATATTATTACATAAAACAAACATATCAATCTCATTTTCCAAAACTTGTAAGGACATCAATTCAACACTCAATTTTTTTTTTTAAAGTAGGGCTTAGTGGCAAGAACAAAGCATTTAATCTTTGAATGCCAGTTGTCTAATGGCATTTATAACTTCAGAAAGGCCAGTAACCTTTTGAATACTGGTGTAAAAAATGATCTGCTTGGCACTTAAAGCAAAGAGAACTGTGAAGCCACAAAGTGGTGCAGGATCTGCATGCAACCAGGCTTTCATAGCATGCTGCGAATATGGGAAAGTCCATAAAAAAAGTATTACTGAAGGCGTAGTACAAGACACAACAGATGACAGTGTAATGATAAGTGCTAACATGGGTGTCATGGGTGTGATAAGTGGCAGTATAACTTCAGTAGGCCACTGGTAGAGTAATAGTTCTTACAGGAGTGTGGAATGTGGAGTGACTGGTCATGAGTACAAGAATTAACAGCTAGCACAAAGTTCTATATGATGTTTTAATATAGATAAACAAGAACTTTACACAATGTTTTTCAACTGAAGCAGTGGTTATTCAGATGTCACACAGCATTACAAAAAGCATTCTTGAGGTGTCAGTAAGCCTATGTTCGGCATAAGCAAGGTGCACTTTGAGCAGCAGTGGGAGTGAACCAAATGCTCCAAGCACACCCTCCCATGCCATAAGAACACCAAGAGCCTGGACACTTTTAAGCTTTTATAATGACTGCTGCAACATAAATTCCATCAAAAGATCAACATTACATTTGTCAGTGTTGTGTGGTGTCTGAATAACAAGTTTTTAATCAATTCAACTCAAGGACAAAACTGACCTCTGTAAACCACACAAGTGAACGCACCCCTCATATTCCCGGGCTGTTCTTCGGTCAGTACCAATGTTGTCTTCCTGTTTCAATGGACGAGGTCAGAGAGACCATGGATGAATGGCAGCAGTCACCTCAGACAAGCCCTGAGCAGCCAGAACCACCTCCTTGATTTTCTCAAATACACTGTCCAGTCGGCCATCATCGTCTCTGCGTCTATGAAACAGAAAAATTGCATGAGCACGTATATATTAAATAATTTATTCATACATTTTATTCATTTATTATATTGTTAAGCTGATGAACTCTTCCTAAATTCAATTATCTTAATATAATGATACTTATAACAACAACAACCTGGCATCGTGTCAGACCAGCTGTGCTCTTTATTAGAGGCCGTACTTAGTGTTATACGATGACTCGTGTCAGGAGGAAAACGTGAGGTGGTGTATCAAGCCGCTGGCACTCCAGCTTACAAGATTCTCTTCCTCTTTTGAAGAGTGTAAAATGCAAAATATATAATGTGTGAATAAGAACTAATTCTTGAGACTGACATGAATGCAAATTAATTTCTTTTTATCTGAGATGACAGTAAAAGTCTGACATTGTTTATGGCTGCAGTTTGAAATGTGGGACTTTATAAATGTCGATTCAGCGGCAATTCAAAGCTCACATTATATTTGCAACCCGCTTGTAAAGCAAGATAAATGTTCGTGCCAATGTCAAGGTAAATCTTTAAGACACAGGACTATGGTTACTTAAACTGTAAACTGACAAGGTAATAAAGTTGCTCAAATGAAGCACCTCTTGTTCCTTCTGAGTCCAAAATTTCAACTCCATTGTGATCTGTCAGGATGAGTGGTTCGTTGCTTCCTAAGGCATCTTTTATTTTTCCAGTCATACATGGGACAGGGGCATGGGAATTAATTTTTTTTTTTTGCTTAGCTTGTAAAGTATTTCAGGGATTGGGTCCTAGGTGGAAGTGAGGGACTTGCTGAGCTAGCCAACCTGGAGGAGTGAAACTGGCTTGAGGAGGGAACAGGAGGGGGGGCCATTAAGCACCATTTAAGGAGAAGTTCAGTTTTTTGCAACCTGGACCTTATTTCTAGCATAAAATACCTACGACTTCAGCAGTGGCACGGAAGTGACGTCATCGAGGTCATAGGTCAGTGAAAAGCCGTGTAAAAAATCCCAGATGACAACAATAACAGAACTCTGAGCCGCTCCAAGCTCACGGGGGAATAGTACGAGAGATTCATAACAACATATTGGTGAAATGAACGTGTTTCGTGGCAGATAATGTCTTATTTAGACGCTGCATCGTTGCCCCAACAACTCGCGTTATATGGATATACGTAGATCGCGAGTGGATCTAAATATCTTCTGAAGGACTCCAAGTTACACCAAAGTTGTTCGGGTGAGTAAATGAACGTATTTTATGCTAGAAATAAGGTCCAGGTTGCAAAAAATGGAACTTCTCCTTTAACTGCAACTTCAAAAATCACCATATCAACACCTCATAAAACACCTGTTTGCTCCCATGCCTTTTCCCTGTTCACCTCTCCTAAGCAACACAAACTGAACATAAAACCTTCATGAAGGTATGAATAGCAGGACTGTCACATTGGACTGAATTAGCTTTATCTTGATGGACCTAACAAACTCTGTTTTCCCATAACTTCACATAACTCCAACAGATCAGTAACTTATGTGCCTGGCAACTAGCAGTCTTTAGAGTTCAGCCAATGTCGCACATTCCGTTAATGTAACAATGCTTACAAAGTAGCATGAGTTAGCTGGATACATATATTTAGGAAAGAGACATATTATTGTTTATAAACTTTAAGCAAGGTTTGGTGACTACATTACCTGAAATATTTTGGCGTTTTTTTCTAGTCATATCTTCCTCCTTCAGCGTGATCCTCCTGGCGGCCTAATACAAAGGATACGTCCATGTCCATCACAGCCACGTTATGACAGCAGGGAGATGGTCCACATGGTTGGCTGCTTTACAGCGCAGGCGCGAGCAGTAGAAAGGCACCGTGGGAAATGGGGAAATCAATAACCCGAAAGCATGGATCTATTATAAGAACCTAAATTAGATTTATTTTGTTTTCGTTTCATTCTTTATTATATTTATTAACAGAAAAACCAAATATTGACTCGTTTTTTCGCTTTTCGTTGGGTAGATTATCTTCTAAATATTTAGAAGAGTTGAACTACCCTCTGGGATAGCAACAGCAGTTATGAGACCAAACAGCTGATAAGCGAATTGATCAATCAGTCAAGCGCAGGAATACTGAGTGAGTTGGTTAGTTCCAAATAAACTAACTTTTTTCTGACCAGCTGATGCATTGTAAATTTTTACTTTATATTGTACTCTTA
>OMNW01035588.1:7341-30593 GCA_900303245.1 Selene dorsalis
TATTGAAGCTTTTTTTTTTTTTTTTTTTTGTGGAGCTTTAGTGTTTGTGAGTTCAGTGATCTCAGTGCTGAGTATGGAAATTATTAGACAGGGTCCAGATTGAGTGTATTTACCACACTAAGAGCAAAATGAGGATTTAAGTTTAAAACAAAGCACGATAGAGAAAATCTACTGCTCCTTATATTTTCACAAGGACAAAAAACTTTGCATGCAAGCAAAAGCAAAATATATTCATTTGTTACTGAGGCTGCTCTTATTTATTTCTTCTGCAAATAAACATAAGTAAGCCACAGCTATTCCGGCCCTCCTCTGTGTGAAAATATCACTTTTGTAATGTTAACACCAACACATTTAACCCAAAGTTTCACATGTCGTCTAAAGGCTAATAAATCCTTGCTGCTCATTATTAGGAAGGAGGGGGGAATCACTGTTTATCCTGTTGAGAGCCAACCAAGCCCAACCTGTAAAGAAACACACCGATCCCTCAGTTAAGCAGCCCCCCACCTCCTCCTACAAAAAAAGGTTTGTCCGCTCCTATCTGATCCAGAGGTGGTGATGTGTAGTTTCTTTGTGCTCCTGCTGGTGAGGTTCTGCTAAAAGGAGGCTTGGAAGGCAGTGAGCTCAGTTCTTTTATAGCCACAGGACCCACTCTGAGCTGCAGAACACGCCTAATGAGGGCGTGCAGCAGTGCCATGTGAGACATGCCAGCTTTTACCAGGCTGGGTAATTGCTTGTGACCTTCACTAAACACGTCTCATGTGTCTTCATGTTCTGTATGCACCTCTAATTGTTACAGTAAGGGAGACACCTGAGGATTGTGCATGTACTTTTTTTGAGAAGAGGTTAGGATAATTCACCCCCTCTCCACATTGTTGAGAGAGGAAGTATTTGTTTAGTTGTTTTTTTGAAAGATGAAGAAAAATAGTTTTGTGTCTTTTTGGCATCTCAAATAATATTAAGTCCACAGTAATGAATACTATTAAACAGACATTTCTCTGTCACTGACCCATTACACAAAGTATGCCATCTGACAATAACTACTCCATCTGAAATGGGTGGTTTCACTTTGTTTTAATTTCATACCACTGACTGTCCTTGGGAATCCATGACATACTTGTTGTTGTTAGGGACGAATCTGGTTCTGATTTAAAGTGGAAACATGTTTGGAGAAATTCAAAAGACTTTTTTTTCTCTGTTGCTCTGTTTCAAAAAACTGTCATCACAAAATGTGAACAGACTTGAGTGTTACTGTTCAGAGACTCATCTCTGATGTGGAGTTATTGGGGATTATGGCATCTGTTGGTGGATTTTTACTGATGGAGAGTGAGAGTGAGTTCTCAATACAGGCTGAGCTCTGTTGGGAAACATAAAAATTCACATTGGATGAGTTTTTTTTTTTTTTTGCTTTTTAATACAAACCTCATAAGAGGATCAGCATCAGTCAGAGCTGGCATTCATGTTTTCCTCTTAGCTTTCTTTGCCAATAATTAAAAACGAGAAAAATACCATTTAAAAAGTATCGAGGAATACAAATCAGAGTAGGAATCCCACAGGGTTATGCTAGGACAGTCATTTCTAAGTCTAAATTGACATCATGTGGTTTCCCAACAAGCATATATAAATTGGATCTGATGCCTCGCTCAAAAAGAAAGATGTGACTGACTGCAACAGATCAGATTAAAATTGTTAAGATGACACATCTGATGAAGAGAAGAGACAGTAATGTCACTAGAGTTTTAATCATATTTCTTTCCTGCTTCTCTCTTTTAGTGACAGACAATGAGTTCTTCAAAGAAATCAACACTGTACAATTTGTCCATTTTGGTGCTTGGTTGCATTAGTGAATACACAAGTATAAATAGCTGTGAGTAAGGTCAAACTCTTACTGTTGCTATCTCCTCAGGAACAATGCCACTTAATGCACAATAGTAACTTCTATGACTAAAAAAGAGGCTGCACTTATCACGCTGCACTTAATTAAGATCAACCATGTGATGTCTAAATGGAAGCCGCAGCAATAATTTCAGTTAGATGACAACCTGCTTTGGAAAAGATAACTTTAAACACATTTTTACTGATAAGCGTACACATGTTAAGCATCTGCTATCAGACTAATAAAGATCCAAGGTGTGACCAGTCTCTTTATCAGACGAGGATTTAATTTACCATCACCATCTAGATAAAGAACAGGAGGTCAGAACGTGGTGCGCAGTGCGCTGAAATGAAGAATGACGCTTTGTTATTTCTTATAGATAAATGTCCAAGGGAAAAAGTGTAATATACGATGTGAGTGTTTATTCTGCCTGATTTAGAGACTGCAAGCTGAATTATTTCAATTTCTTTGGAAAGTATTCGGCTATAATAACTTGTTCGTGTCTCATATCTCTTCCAGAGTGCATTCCCATTGTCACCAGCCCCTGACAGACAGTGCTGACTGGAGTGAAACACAACAGAGAAACTGTGTTTCGTGTTACTTATCATGTGGAGTTTATGTTCTTGTGTGTTCTTTTGATGTGACTTAAGATTGTGTTTTTGTCATGCTGTAAACATCTCCCATGAGTCTTAGAGTTACAACCAAGACCATAGTGATCCTCTGGGTTGCATGACAGTAAAACAGTAGAGTTCCCCCTGTGGCTGTAAGCAGAATAGTCCAGCATGCTGGCAGAAACTCATACATAGAGCCAAAACCAAGTGTTTTTTCCCCTTTCTATACATTATATAAATATGTGTATTATATGAATACAGAATCTTTCTTTGTCTATGTATAAATGTACTCTGTAGTTTGATGTAACCATTTTAAACCAAAGCAAACCAATCACTGGATCACTTTGTCTGTCCCAGGGGTCATGATGTTGTTTGCAAGCGTTGTTTTTCATTGTCTTTATGACTGATGGTACTTTTGGTTCAAATATTTCAAAGGTCTGGACATAGACGGCAACACCTGCAGTTGGGAGTGAATCATATAAACTTCATAAAATACTGAAAAACAGCATTTTAATGATGTTTACATTCTGACAGGACTGCATAACCACTCCCCATTTGTTTTGTTACTACATCATTAACACTCGATGTTTATAGTCTATCCAATTCGTGTAGCCAGAGAGCATTTTCAAGGTCTTATTAAATGCACCTTTTTATGCAGCCCGAGCTCGATTGTTGTTTGGCAGAGGGGCTTCGCTGGGCTGGGTCTGTTGTCAATTAAGAGGAGGAACCTTAATTACTTTTGGAGCACTTCAGACTACATCCACGGCTGCTGCTGATTCATGCCTGCCCTACTTGGAAATCAGCCCAGAGAGTCGAAAAACACTGGGTCACATGTGGAAATTGACATTAACCTTGTATTTCCAATGCACAATTCTGCTATCATGTTTATGGTTAACTTTTGACTCGCGGCTTTAGTGCTTTTTATTTCCTTCATTGCGTTGTCTAACCTCACTCATTCTGCAATTAGTTCCCTCACTTAGGTAGAGCTTTCAGACACCTGTAATAATAATTTGCAACGATTCCTCAAATGACCCTCTTTGAGCCGTAAATCCAGTCGTGTGTCATGAATTTGCAGTTGTGGTATAATTTCTTCTCTTCTAAAGCTCAAGAATGCCAGATCCACAATGGAAAAGCCTGCAAAAGGGACATTCAAGGCCTTGTATCGGAGGCAGTGTGATATCGTTTTCCGCCAAACCAGAAATCAAGGCCTTGGATGGGCCTTTTTTATGTCAGGCATAGGGGTACTGTATGTTTTCTGACAGTTGCTCCTTTTAAGATTAATGGGCTTATGAAAACCGTGTGTCTTCTCCCAAAAGCACAGCTCAATATCAGTCAGTGTTACCAGCATAATCGTGCTGTCCTGACAAAGAAATCCCAAAGACAGATTGAATATTGATGTCACAACAAGGAGAATCAGAATCAGTGTTTTTATGTGTGGGTGCAAGCGCAGGACAAGGAGTGCTGGCAGCCATGCTGGATTTGATTTCTTACTTATGGGACAGAAAACATGCAAAACTAATTGATACGATGCAGGTTTTATACAGAGACTTTTATATTTAAGATGCTACAAATTATGATCTATATAACAAAGCTAAAGTATAAGTTCATGGATTCAAAATGAGGCACAAAAATGAACAGATGATCTTGCTCTTCTTCGTCTGGAATATATAGAGGTGCAGGGAGCTATCCTTGTACTCTATCAGTGCACTGACCTCACTGAACCACAGCCAGATGCTCATAAATACATTCCCTTATTTCTACCCTTGTGTGGATGCCAGTTGGGCCGGGAAGTGGGTTTGTTTTGGGTGTTCTCAGTATATTCCAGCCAGAGCCACGCTTTCACGTTTCTCATAAGAGAGCTGTGCTTGACTTCCTGAAATGCATATTTATTCCTGCTTGTGGTCGTCTGTCATGGCGGTGATCTGTTGAAAGCTGCATAACTTGACTCCAGTGTCTGTATAATGGAGACTTGTTTGTCCCGACACCAGTGGATTAATCAACTGGATGTCTCTCCTCCGTGAATTGTAGTGCCGTACTGTTGGAGTCCAGGTTCAAGAGTGTAAGCGTGAAAGCCGACTCCAGGTTCTGGTTAAGTGAGCAGTTAAACCTGCCTCGACCGATGTCAGAAACTCAACCCACATGATTATTTTTTGGTCACATCTGTACACATCTCCTTTCAGCTCTCAAACCATGCATATGTGTTGTGCAGCTCACAGATATTTCTGGAATCCCTCATGTCTCTCATCGGCATTCTGTTTTTAGAAAGAATAAGCAGAGGCCTTTTAAAGGCTAATTATGAAGCATTAACAAGTTCACCATGCTGGGCACAAATCAGGCTTATAGCATCGACTAGGGCGGGTGGGACCACTTCAACCTACAGCAAAGGAATGGGGGACCTTAGCTCACTCATACTGGTGGTGAAATGTCTGACATGTTTGCACTGAGTAGGGACAGACAGGCCTGCAACCAAGCCTGGACTTGCTGGCCAAGAAAAAGCCCCTCATAGCTCCCCCATTTTCCTCAGCATGGCCCGTCCTCAGTGTACTGCATAACCTCACACACTCAGTCACTGGGTTTACAATAATGAGTAGTAAGTGGGTAAACCCATGCAACAACTGCATGTAACTGTATGTTGCTTTGTTAGCATTACCTCAATGTGTAATACTGACTGTAAATATAAAAGGAAGTTATCGGGTTGAATAGAATAGAAAGCAGGCAGCATAAAATGCTCTGTTAGACAGACAGATGGAAGTGAACGAACAGGGAAGGTGAAGTGGGGTCAAACTGAATGCACATGAGAGTATGTGTGATAAAACAGACTTGAAGTGAAGTAAAAAAAAACAACAAAAAAAACAGAGTGAACGGTTTCAACATTTGCCTCCTGTCTTTTGTCATTATTATTGTTTACGGTATCGTGTTTCCTTGAATGCAGCCCAGAGAGAGTGTACCATACGTAGTCCATGAGCTCTGTTCTGCATAAAAAGTGCCAGCTCGTCTTTATTCTATACTCATCCATTTATTTCTTTTCCCCGTCTTTGTGTCTTTTAAGTGTCAGTGTTGTGTTTCAGGTTGTCTGTGTACTGTAGCTGTACTGGAGCTTGGTTGTTTGCCTCTGTGCTCCAGCTGCCTAACCCTAAAAAAAAGTTCATAACCAAAAAAAAAAGTGCCAACTCACTGATTCCTTTCATTCTAACAGGTTGCAAGATACAGTTGTTTTATATTTACACATTGTATCCTCTACTTGCTTGTTTTTGTCCAAGCAACACTCTGACAACTTAAGATATTGAATGCACAATGATGTAAAAACATCCTGACAAGCTCAAAAAGATCATATTTGACTTTTTTGATCGATAAAATAAATCAGTAATTGATCAGTGATCAAAATTTATGGCAATTTAATTTTCTGGTGATCAATTAAATGCTTAATTGTGAGCGGGCTAACAGAGAGCACTGGATAACTATTGTGTATCTATGCAGTCATTTGTTGTGTTTACTCAACACAATGTACTCTTGTGATTAATGTAACATCATCCGAGAGGACGCATTTTTCTGTGGCCAACAATACAACGGAAACAACAAACAAGATGGTGATTAATGTCAAATATTGTTGACATTAGTTGTAATTATGATGGTGTGTGTGTGTGGCGGAGCCCACATGTGATGATGTTATATGAAGGAACATCTTTGGAAAAAGTAAAACGCCAAACCACGATTGCTCAATGCTATTGTTGATGTAACCATATTTGAACTGTGTACACCCACATTACAGCTAATTATGGGTTTGGTCAAAGGTCTCAGTGAGCTTCATAGAAGACTCAGGGATGTCAAGGAGAGCTTACCTTCATCCGGTGTAATTAGAGGACATTCAGAGACTCAGCTGAAATTCGCAACATGAGGAAATTATTCTGTCACCACCTTGTTAGGACTATCCTTTCATTAACTCATTACACCAAAGACAATTTGTCCAGGACGATGAATTAAGTATCATTTCATGCAGTTTAGTGTTATTTTAACAGATTTTGGTTGGGGCAGCAGATTTGTCGATGGAAAGTCTGAAGGGGTGGAAACTTGTTGTCAACAACTGTGTTGATAAATCAAAGCCTCCCTGATCTAATTCAAGGTACAATTATCTCAAAGGAGAGGCTTCTGTGGAGGTTTTAAAGTGAGCCCATATGCTGCAGACCACAACCTGCCGCCACATCTCCAAAAACATCTACAGAGATGGAACTCTGCGCTCGAGTGTTTCCTCCAAGAGAAAAACACGTCCCAGGCCTCCTGTCCATGACAGAGAAACAATTACAACATCAAATAGAAAGAGCGCGGCACACTTCCCAGGATCAGAGGGTTGAGTCTTTCCTTGGCAGTGAGCAGTGATTCTGGCTGAGAGCCCCTTTCACTCAAAGACATGGCACAGATTTCCCCATGACATAGTGAGCAGACACTTACCCAAGAAGAAGAGGACAGAGCCAGCTTTGGATTGAAAACTCAGGCTTTCCTGCACTTTGTCATTGTAATGATGCTGATTGCAGTATGATGATCGTACGTGCATTTTGTCTTGTCCCCGTTCCATTGTCCCTGCTTATTTCAAGATTAAATAAACCAGTGAAGTGAGTGATTTTGTTGTTAGGTGTGCCAGATTAGTGACATCATATCTCTGCATTTATGATGGAAATCTGGGTAGACGAATAGATAGAATATCCCACCAAATGAGGTGCGTGATCAGTATTCTCTGTTCGTCATTGAAAACCAAAGCCAACATTTCTCTCAGTGCTCAACAGCCTCCAAGCCCTGTCTGTGGTGTTCAGCCTCAAGGTCTTTGGTTCTTGAAGATAAAGATAAAAAATCTTCAAAAACAGGTCATGAATTTAAACTTTTATTATTAAAATCATCTTTTAGAATTCCTAATGCAGCTTTGTGTTGTACCTTTTAGCAAATATTGTTCAACAGAAGTGACTAGCACGTTTGTTGTGGGACTGGTACTGGTACACCACTGTCTTTTTTTTAACAGCAAGACAGTGTTTATGGGATCGACTCAAAATAAACCACAGTCTTGATGTTCAATAAAGAAACATGTCAGCCAGTGCAATGGTGTGGTTAACTGATGTGTTTTTAATAGTTTTCAGACCACAGTAGCAGAGCTCTATGACACACAGGAATAAGCGATATCGGGCTCTGGATCACAGAAAATACTTGTTATTAATTTTCTGTCTGTTTTGGTGTGTTCATGGAATTTACTGACAATAAGAAAAATACTAGCTATCACCAGACTATTTCTTTAAAAGTCAGAATTGAGTATGATGAATGATCCCGCAATCTTCTAGTACAGCCATCGTTCCTCTGAGCTGCTGCTTCCAGTATGCAGACGCTACATTTCCTGAGATGCTCAAATTTTATAACCCCACACGTTCCCTCGGATCCTCAAGTTGATGCCTGCTGGTCATCCCCCACACTCACTTTAAATCCAGAGGGGATCGAACCTTTCAAGCAGTAGCCCCCAGACTACGCAACGCTTTGCCACTATCACTGCGCACTTTAAACTATTGAGTCTTTTAAAAAGGATCTGTTGGACCCTGCTGTTTGGACAGGCTTTTGGTTAGGGGTAGCTTTTTATGAAAGCCTGTATTTATGTTTTTTATATGATTTCCTTGTTGTGTTCTTATGTGTCTGTTTTTAACTGTGTGTCTTTGTTTTTATGTATTCTGCTCTTTTACTGTTTTACTGTGAAACACTTTATGAACTCCTTCTGTGAAAAGTGCTACAGAAATAAAGTTTACTTACTTACTTACAAATGAGTCACAGTGCAGACCCAGCAGTGTAAATATTATAAACCCCTGTTGTTACATGGTGCAGGCAGGATTCAGATTCAGGAGGAACTCAGTGTGCTCTAAAACCAGTTTGAGTGCTGACTGTCTTAGACTCCGCTGGAGAGATTAAACACCATTCTCTGAGTCACTCCCCTCACCTGGAGTTTGGATGAAGGTGCTAGATTGTTGATTCAAAATATTCCATTTGTGTTTAGTTGAGTCAAAATGCCATAACACATGACTCACTGTCTTTGACCTGGATTCCGCATTTGCTCTGTTTCTACAGGTTTTTTCCTTTAATTTCTCACATTTCACATAAATTCTTACTAATGCTCCTACATTAGGTCATAAAGTGGCAACTGCTTCTCAAGCAACCAAGTTTTTTTTCTTATTCTTTCAGAATATATGGTTTATATTGGACTATCTGATCCACATATTGAGGCACACATAATCCACGTTCAGCTTCTGTATCATAACTTTACACCACTGTATGAAGTGTTAATGCTGGGGGAGTTAAGTCGGTGTCAGTATTTCTTCAGCAGTGCTGTGACCTGTCAACAAAGAAGGAACTGCCTGAAAGTGATACTCACTCTTCAGAGACCGTTTGGCTAAACCAAGCGAGACGTTATTAGCATTCTGGGGCTAAAATGTTTGCGTTAAAGCTAAAAATGGATTTGTCACTGTCTCCTTGTCTTCGCATGATTCATCCTCAGCCATTCTTTGCCCTCTTTCTCTTTTTCTGAACTTGAGCCGAGACAAGTGCAAGCAAGTCCTGAGGACAGGTTTGATGGGCTACCTTTAATCGTTTTCTCTTCTCAGTATTCACATCAGGAAAAGAGATGCAAAAATCTTTCCACCTGGACTAAGGATAAATGAATGAATTTAAAGAGACCGTTTTGTTTTTTTTTTATCTAAATTTTGTTTTACGGTTGCAGATTTAATGCAAAATATGGAAAGTTGCTGTAACAGAAAAAGCTCAGTAGGCCTAAGTTTACAGAGCTGAGCCATCTTCAGAGACAGTAGTCTTTAACATTTGCAGGGCAGCTGTGTTCTGTGAATGTTGGTCCAGCAATGAAACCCACCAACCCTTTGAACTGTGCCCTTAATTCTCATACGTACAGACATTCCTACCGCTTTTTTCTTCTCCTCGTAGCACTCTGGGTCATATCAAGTTCTCAGGCAGAATGCAGATAGTTGTGATAGCATCGACAAGATGGTGCAAAGTGATGACATGTCGGCAGAATCAGCCTGTCTAACGAGGCGTGGGGGTGACTGAGAACAGGTAGCTGGTTGGTCATGTCATTATCGTTACGCACTGACAGAGTACATGTTTTTCTCTTGAGAAAATTACAAAATGGAGACTCAAGTGTTGGAGGCAGACCTACACTGAAAACACCACCTCACTAATTAAGGCTCAATAGATGGAGCCAAAGAGTCATGTTTTTCTAGAAAGAGTCTCTTGAAGGAGTAGCTGAGTAGCCCCAATTGTGTTAGTGTTCTTTCTGCTGTCAGACATTTGAAAGTCAAACAAGTAAGACTGGTTGTGTGGCTGAGTTGCAAATCTAACGAGATTAAGAATGTCAGTAGGAAGACTAAAGCAGGGCTACTCATCTTTGTTAGTTCTTTCTTTGTCTTTAAAGTGTCACATCTGAAAACTCTGTGTGCCATAAACATCCCCTCAGCTCCATCCATTTGTATTAAACTCAACTTCAGATTTCAGAGCACCTACCTCTCTGAAGTGCTTTCTCCAGACTTAAACAAAAGCAGTCAAACTCAAAAATTACATCGTTTCTCATTGATCACTCCTCGTGTTTGATCTTTTTCACTGACCTCTAGCAGAAACCAAGATGTGTTTTAGGTCTGTTAAAAGTCTTTCACCATCGATACAATATTATATAGATTTGTTATGTATTTATTGGGTGGCAGAGTTACTGGTTTCTTTCTTTGCTAGAGAGAAAGTTATGGAAAACAAATTGTGGATCAGCTCGTGGAGTGTACTGAGCAATTTTTCCAGAGCGTTGCTGTTGCCTCACACAGCACACACACCTGGATGGTGAAGTATTATGAAAAACATGGAGGGACACTGAGAGAGAGATAGAGATGGGGGGCGAAGAGGAGGGAAAGAGAGCATGACCGAGCTTTATTGCCAGATTGACAGAACGGAGACCTTGGAGTGAACTGCCTCTCTTTTGAGGGAGTTTATACGTAAACACCTTCATCATGCAGGTGGAAATACGGGCCAGTGGGGGTAAATAAATAGTGCCTGGTCTAGACTTCTTTGCATTTTGCAAACAGTGGAATTTTTCACATAAACTTGTACTTGCACGTTCCCTAGAAGAGGAAAAAAAACAGAAAAGAAAAACAACCTCCAATTTGCAAATGTTGTAGCTTTATCAGTGAGAGACCTCATGAGAAAGTGATTAGTTTTTCACGATCAGATCGTAAAATCTTTCTTTCCACTGCACCAACAGTCAGACTCCTGAGGAATCTTCCCTAAATGATATGAACTAGTTTCATATCAGAGAATCAGCTCAGTAGTTCATTTGTCCACTGTTCACCTCAGTATTGTACAACACCCCCCCCTCCCTCCTCACTGCAACTTCTTTGTCCTACCTGGTGCGAATACACCACCATCTGGCCTAAAGTGGAAGTTGTTCAACTGCCCTTTTACCCGTAAGACTGAGCCAAGTTGTTATATTTAAATGCTGACAGGCTGCTAGGGAGAGTTGTCCACTTGCTCAGCAAAGAAACAACACAATCTAAAATTGTGCAAGAAAGAAATTGTGACAGTAAATGTAATGCTTACTCAGATTTGTTAGAGATTATTCAAACTTCACCGGCAGTTTATTTTGCAAACGATGGGAAATGAAGGGAATGGGTGTCTGGGATGTCACATTAGCAGAAGCTGGAGAAAAACCCACAGGTCTGAGGGCTTTTTAAATCTTGTTGGTCAAATTCAGAGCAGAGAAGTTGAGGACTGACTCACAACTTGGCGTCATCTCAAATTACACATCATCATTTCAGAGTGTCCTCCACTAGATGGCAGCATAGGCTCATGGAAAAAGCTGTTCATCAGCTCTGAGAACAGTGGTCTGTCATTGCACATTTTCCCCTTTTCCCTTTCACATATAATTTGTTGTCAGTCTCGTTTCTAAAAACATTGCTACCCTCCAAATGAATCTTTCTGTCCTAATTCTGTCTAAGGATAAACCCAAACCACTAACAGAACATTAGATGGGGAGCTTGGTGTGTGATGTTGCCAGTGGGTGGCAGTCTTTACCCACGATTCCCAGAGTGGGTTTAACATCTTTTATCACCATCTCTTTATGGGATGAGAGAAGAGAAAACAATGAGTCAAAACAGCAGGCGTCTCCTCTCAAGAACTGAACTGTGAGAGTCGACCACTTTTATGATTTTCTTGTGCCATTTACCTCAGTTTCTAAGTGAAATGTCACTTTTCAAGGCCTTATGCATGTTGTTTTTTCCAGCACAGTGGCGTTTCAATGATAAAAAAAAAACACCATGGTGATGAAAATATTTGATAATAACATTATGGTGTATATTTAATTTCTAAAGCTTTTCATATTACACAGCATCTGGCTTTAGGTTTTACAATCAAGTCGGCAGCAGTCACAGAGATGGCTCGCGCTGCCAAGGTCCCCTGATTAGAATACATGAGGGAAAAAAGTGGTGAAAAATTTGACCCCACATCGTCATTGTTAATCACTACAACCCTTTTCATAAGAGCGTCTCAGATGCCGGACAAAAAGATACAGAGACCACACATTTAGCTGACTTCAGGGAATGTAATATCTCCATTATGAATGTCTCCGCACAACTGCACCGAGAAGTTGAAAAGACATCTCTGATTGATGTGACACCGAATGAAAAAAATATTGACAGCTAAGCCCACATTCCTCATCGGGTTCAGCAGTGTCAGCTTCCTTTTCTCTCCATCCTTCATCCGCTCAGCCCCGTCCCCTCCACGATGAAAGTCGAACAAATCTGCTGACATTGATCCTGTCTCCTCGGCTGGCCTAATTTCATTTCAGCCTGAGAGAGACGGCTATCTCCAAAGATCTTGACAGACAATTGTATTTACTATTTTCTTTTCACAAGCCAATAAAGGGGGAGCAGTTATTGCATCAGATTATATGAAAAAACGTTTAATGATTCCAATTTATAACTCTAGACTGAATAATGATACAGTTAAGAGCTGACAGGCAATGATAAATGAAGGCTCATATAAAACATATTTAGTGTGAAGAATGGCTGGAGATGAATTGCACAGTGATACAAACTCATGATAAAGAACAGTAAGAGCCACTAGAAGACTTAATAATATGCTATTCATTTTGAAGTGATTTTGCTGGTTAATAAAAGAGCACAAATTAAAAATATATTTATTGTAGAAAGATGTCTGGGAATATTGCCCCCATGTCTCCAAAGCACCCACCCTCACCCAATCTAATCGCTCCCCATCTCTTTAGATTGAACCTATCAAGTCCCCCGTTTCTCTCTCCATCACTGCTCGCTCTCACTGCATTTCACTGTCTGTATAAGTTACTTGATTTAGAGCACATATAGGATTTTTTTTTTCCTCCGTAACATATATTACCAGCTTGTTCTCTGAGGGGATTCGCGCTGCTGAAATATAAAACCATAACACTGACAGCTAAACCAAAGATAATTACCTGCAGGGTGATGCATCACTGAGACTTATTGTACAAAAGTAAATGGTTTTGCAAATGAATATAGCTGCAGTTTCACACTTGTTCCTTATTGTTGTGGCATTCTTGAGCTGTATTGGCAAAAACATATAGGATATATGTTCCGATTTAAGGAAGGGACCATTGTACATTCACTGTCACTGAATGTGGTGAAAAATCATGGTCAAGTGCTGAACCTTTTAAATCATGGTCAAGGACTAGAGTCTATATGCTGGTAATGGACCAGAGAATGTGCTGGGCTCTTTTCACTGAGAGGAAGGACATTGAATTTCCCACATACAATGTCCGTGACAGTTCCTATACATTAGGACACCACTCTGATGTCACCAGTGGTGTTCTTGAAAGGGGGTTAAACAGGTGTTTTGTGCTATTGCTTTAGAAGGGAAGGTCATAGTCAACCTTTTTATTTGTTGTGTGAAGCACTGTAAAGGCGATACATACAGGGGGTTTGAACGCAAAGCAGTTCCACAAAGAACCTGCAATTTTTTTCCCATAAGTGAGGGAAAACAATAGCTATGCTTCTATCCTCAGGTGGCTTAAGAGACATATAGAGAGCCCTTTAAACAGTGTACATTGCCTATTTGTTGCTCAGGGTGATGCACATGGGGAGCACGAGCGACAACATCGCCCGTCCATCCATCCACACATCCATCCATTTTTGCCAGACAACATACAAATTTGAATAATAAAAGTGCAGAGCTAATGAGAAAATGTAAATTAGACCAAGGACAGGCAGACACTGGCCTTCATTTGATGAACAAGAAATGAGGAGGGAGGTAAATTATCCCAGGATCATGTTCACACTGACACCTGGGAGACAGATGAAGTAGAGGCCATTGTTTTTCTCTGAATGCACATAGAGAGGGGACAGAGGATGGAGAGAGGAAGCGCATCAGAATAGGTGACCCACCCAGCTCTGTTTGTTGTCAGAAGAAGAGCTGGATCAAACAGGGGGTTCGAGGGGTTGAGCAGGCTGTTGTGTCCATGTGAGCTCTCGCTTTGACACTGACACACATTGACACAGACCATGCTCTCACAGATGAATATTACCTAAAGTACCATTTAGGACAATACTAATAGTTTTGGCATGTGTGCCATTCATATGAGGTTTATTTCCTTTTTACTAGGAGACAGTCGCTTGTGATTATATGGTTTTAACAGCTGGTTACCAGGTTCTAACATAGTTTTGTTGAATGATGTTTTTCATTTCATATCCAAGGTCTCTTGCACAGGTTTTCTATCCAGTGATTCTTATTCACTTAATATTCTTAGTTAAGTATTGGCCATGGCACCTTGGAAGTGACACCAAAAGCAGGAATTTTGAGATTATGTTTGTTTTTGTTTTGTTTTTTTTCTTGGGAGTGCAGTTTAAACTAACACGATTGCATTCAACTGAAGCAACTTTACAGATAAGCTTGTACAACCTCTGCTGTATATTTATAGTCACATTAGCAGCATCCTGCGGAGATGGTTAGGGTTAGGGTTTCTAACATATCTGTAGAATGAATCAAGATTTGAGGTGGAATTTCATACATGCTAAAGACATTGATGATCCCCTGAGTTTCCTTTAGCGCCACCATGAGGTTGACATTTATGGTTTTGAGTAATCCTGAAATGTTTTGCTTTGGATGCTTCAGACATTCGTGCTACCCCTCACAGTCATCTTTAATAACGTCAGTGTATTCAGCGTTTCAATTTTAACTTGTCTAGTGCCTTACATGATGTATTTGGTCTTAATCTAAATGGTCCAATCATGAACATGACGGTTGAATAGCCTAATCGAGTTGAGTTTAGAGTCCATAATTAATCTCAACCACAGCACCCTTGCTATGGCACTATGTCTATGACTACGTAGGCTACTTGAAAACCTCATGATCATTGCTATTGTTTGAGGAACACAGTTTGCTGAAATGTATGTTATTATAGGCATCTGACCATGTCGACTGTATATGCATGGTGTCACTGTGGATGCAGATTGGATTTTTTCTATCCTAACCATAATCCCCTAATCACTGACGGCTAAGGGCCAGGTTTGAGATTGAGAAGGGAGAGAAATAACAAAACAACAATCATGATAATTCAGCTTGGCGTAGAGCATATGATATACACAAATGGTGCACTGTATGATGAATTTGATCTGAAGTCCAAGTATCTAATTTCTTATAGAAACCACTCACTCTACAGTAAACTCAGAGGTGAGACACAGAAAGCGGAAGGAAGGGAGTAATAAGGGCAGCAAAGCAAACTAGATAAAGGCCAATAAAAATAGAGCGTCTTCCTCTCAATAGCCCCCTCCTTGAGATGCAGATCATCCGTGATCACCTGATAGTTCCGGACGCAGGGAGGGCTAAGCTCTCATCGACCTCTCAGAGACAGCCTAGCAACACCCTCTGTCCTTATCCCGGACACCCACACACAGCCTCTCTCTTCTCTGCCACCTCCCCCAGGCCTCCCACCCAGACCCTCAGTGCTTAGAGAAGACCCCAGGCCAACAGCGAACAAGGGGCTTCTGAATGGGCCTCGGACTGGCCTTTGTCTGGCCCTACTGCAGAGTCTCTTTTATTTACACAGTCTTTAACGCTGTATGTTTTCTTGTCTCTTAATTGCATTGGCCTTTGCTGCCCCTTGGTCAATCAATACCATCTCTCCAATGACATCAGCAACTCTATTCAACAGGACCTTTCCAGGTGATGGGTGTTTTGTGGGAGAGCTTGTGGGACTGAATCTTGCAGATGTAGACTCACACTTTTCTTGCCCCCCCCCCCATCACTGACTCAGTATGTATATATATATAGCTGCCCACATATCAGCCCCATAGCCGAGAATAGCAATTTAGAATATCTGTCTTTATATGTAGCTTTCAACCTATTTATCTACAACTCACGATGGCTTTGTCTATCCCCAACTGTCATGTAGACATTTTGGGGCAGAGGGTGTGTCTTCTTCAGCTGCATGTCAGCTGGCTATCCATGCACTCTTGAGTCCATAGGTGAGCTGACTGCATGATAAGTCTGGTTGATGGGACAATCATTGCCATCAAAACAATTTTGCTGACCCTTGACTCTGGAGGGGAGTGGGACAGAGAGAGGGAGTTGACATGCCTTTACCACTCCTGAGTGTGTGTGACCAAGCACATTAATCATAAGAGGTCTAACCCTCTCCTGTGTCCAATTCAGCGATGATTCTCTAGTGCGGCACCATGGCAATGTTTAGACAGAGCCGGACATAATTATCTTTTTGTGTACTTTAATAAGGTGACATCCGAGTGTGCCGATGACTGAGGCACACACACTAAAAAACTACCTTACAGTGATATTATCCCCTTCATTCTGTGTAATTAAAACATAAATAATTAAAAGCCACTAACTAACATAACTGGTATGCAAATTTGACGATTTAGTGAGTTGAAGAACACAGGGATTTTTTTTGGCAAATGGGGACCATTTAAAGTTGACCTTTGGAAATGTTATTTTGAATGCAATGTGATGGTGCTGTTTAATTTGAAGAGGTGCTTATCTGAAAGTCAACATCTTACTTCTGTTTTCCTGACGCACACTCAGTCACCATATATTAGGCAGTAGCCTGGCAACCACAAGAGTAGAGCTGTACCAAATGGATATGTTTGCAATATGACAGGTCCAATGTGCTCCTTACCGCTGACCCTGCCTGCCATTTTGTTTCTGTCCTGCGAAGGTGTCAGTTATAAACGTTACCTTGTCTCAGCAGGTGTGCCTGGATGGAGGGCCCTGTCGCACCGAAGGGGTCACCAACCCCACAGTGTTTCCCCCATTTATTTGAATAATGGGCCATTAGGACGGCTGGATATCCAATGTTAAAGTAGCTGTATGTGTCTCCTAGATAAAAGACATAATTACCTGAGAGAGGGAGGATGTGTTGGTGCACACTTTTCCTCAGCTGGGCTTCAGAGCTCAGAATGAACACACACTCCTACCATTAGATGGCGACAGAGAGAGGTTTAGAAGATGAGGGCCATTGCTTTCACACAGGCATCACCCCAACTGCTGTTGTAAACATTTAGTACTATTAGTGCACAAACAAATGCAGCCATGACGTACGTTTCTGAAGAGACAGTCTTGGCATATTCAGATAAAAATCTGATACATTAGCACAGCTCTCACGAATTCACATGGTGTATTCTGGATTCCAGCTTGGTGTTGATTTTACACATCATCACAGTCCCTCCTGCCTGACACAGGATGCACTTACCAATCATCTATTCAAATTGGTGACTGGAGATGCAATGAGTGTCCATTGTGAAGCTTTCCTTAAAACTACAGTATGCATTATTTGAAATGTTCAGGGTATAAATACACTTCTCATTGAATTGCATAATATCATGGTGAGGACTGAGTGGGCAATTTGTATACCTTTGGCTTGCTCAGAGACAGAGTTGTCCTTTTTGGTCAGCATTGTGACTCCTTTCACCTTTTATAATTCTAGTTCAAGAGAGACTTGCCATGCAGTCAATGAAAATGTGGATAGGAAATTTGGAGTGGTATTTATATGAACCAAAGAGATTGCCAATTAAATATGAGTTCTTTATCATTTATTTGCCCTTGGGGTTTTATTCCTCAATTGCTATAACCTTATAAAAGCTTCCTTTTAGCACAAAGAATAGAAGCCCATTTTCATGACCTCCTCTAATGCATTTCCATCCATCTTCACTGCCTCGAAAAAAGTTTTCACCTCTCCACAAAACATGTTAATTGCCATCATGGACCCAGTATAAAGAAGATATCTACACGTTAATTATCCAAATATGGTGGCAACCCATCTGCAGAAAGCCATTGAAATTACTAAATTGTGTTTTTTTCCCCTTTCGTCTTTCATTTTGGACACATTGTTAATCAAAAGGCTTCAGAAATGTGCAGATGGGTAATTCTTGTGTCTGGAAGGAGCAGCCTGGTTCAAGGTGAGCGTTTCATACCCCTAAGCCCTTCTGTTTCTCTCCATTGTGTTGTTTAGGTTACATATCCTGATGGGACGTTCCCTGAAAAACTGTACTCAAAATAGGGACTTTCCCTGCACTCACACACACACACACACACACAACACGCACACACACACACACACACACACACACACACACACACACAAACTCATGCAGCCACAAACATGGGTGCACACAAACACTCTTCTAGATTTAACCATACACACACCTCCTCAGAGCACAGCTTGGCCTTCAGTGTGAGATGACTGGCCATTATTTGGCAACTACAGGTTTTAGTGGGATTAAAAGCCAAGCAATGTTCCCTCAGTTTAGTAGAACAGAGGCTAATGTTGAAATTTAATCTCAAACTTCAATGAGTTTAACAATGTACACATGTGAGATATGGAGGTCCTAAACTCTCAGGTGCGTGAGACAAAATAATTGAGAATCACTTAAAAGCGGTTTAAGAAATATTCACATTGTGCTAAAAAGTATCTCAAAGCCAGAGCAAATCACTGGGAAGTGGTTTGTGTGGTGTAATACTCACAGATAATGACAGGCTTTGTCAAACATGTCTTAAGAAAAAAGTGTCCTCTAATCTTGAGAGTTGGATGTAGGTTTTAAATGACTAATAATCAGTTCCTAAATATGAATTTTGGATATAAATAACTTACTCCAGTTGTTTTAATGGCTCTTTTATCATCTTTATTGCTGTATAGCCACTGCAACTCTTCTTGTGTGCCATCAAAACATAGTTGATGGTGCAAAGTTGCATGATAATCTTTCACTTTTTCATTTGGGTTGGATTTATGACACAAATCTTATTGGTAATTAATTGGTAATTGCTCTGCTGCAACTTTGCTCATATTCTACACCGCAAAGCTATTTAGCTGATGCAAATAAAGATTATTCAAACATCAAACATTTCATGCGTTCCTTCATTTCTCACTGCGAATGACATTTTGCCTCAGTGGAGTTACACTTGAAATGAAATAATTTAACCTTTATGTCTGATTCCAAAATTTCATTTAATTTAAAGTGAAACCATCTTTATAAGGAACATCTGAACAGATGCAGCTCCAGTGCTACACTGAAGTAGATGGCAGCTAGAGAAAGCTGAGTTAAAGTGTTTATACTCACATGATATTCAGCTGTCAAGACAGTTCTTGAGTTAAAGTAGCTGCCGAACCTCCCTGAACAAAGCAGCCTCTTACTCTACAATGATGATTCCTGCTTGTTATTTCTGTCACACTGAGGAATATTCATATATTGGTTTGACTTTGTGCAGAGTAAGTAAAACGGTAATGTTCCCTGAATGGAGTCTGCTTAAGGGATATTAAATAGAATATATATCTTTCAGCAAGATGCGCTTGTAAAAAAAAAGAAATGGCCTTGAGATGGCCTCTATTCTAACATGTTTTGTCCATGCTATACTATTCAAATGTAAGAATTACATTCTTCCTTTCTTACTTCGCTATGGACCCACTGCTGAAGGCAACACGCGATATCTCTGCAAAGCTTTTGAATCTTTGCTCCAGAGCTTTACTTTGTGGCTAGAGTGAAGGTGAAGATGAGATGACCCATCTTAAATGGTGTGCCCTTGGCTTGTGTTATCATTTATTGTAAAAAAAAAATAAAAAATAAAAAAAGAAGAAGGACAAAAAATGGCTGATTTGTAAGACTAAAGCAACCTAATTAATTCTCTCTGCGTTTCTTAATCAATACGTCTCTGCAGATTGACACGGGTTGCCTACCTTGAGAGACGATTGTATCTGCGCCTTTTGAAGGTGTACCACTCTTCACTTGTTGGTTTTATTTACCACATGATTCATGATTTGGTTCTCAACCCTTTTGAAAAACCTCTCCAGCGGAGAAACGCTTCATTGTTGAGGTGGTCAGAACTGTGATTTGATATGGCTCTTCTGCTTTCACCTTGGAAGATAGCAATTGTCCAGTGTTGGAACTGGCCCTGTCAATTGACCTTCTTGCTTATTACACAAGGCATGTCTACTTCTACAACTATATAATGCTCCTTCCACACACTCAACCACTGAAGAATCAAGCAGCCTCACAGTCATACATCTGGTCCATGCTTCATGTGTGAAGGAGACAACCAGTTTCTTCATTTATGCCCCAGCTCTCACATCAGTGGTTACAACATCCACATTAGCTGACCTTTCTGATGGTGCGTGACTCAGCCGACACAAGTGAAAATTTTGATTGGATCAATTCTTCATTATTATTTGAAGCTCAGAGCTTTTCAAACGACTGACCTTGACTGGGGCATTTGTTTTGTACCTACATGCCACAGGGGCTAAAATGCTCTCAGAATGTGTCAGCTAAGTAGTGTGTCTGTGGCCCTTCGCCTCAGCAGCGAGATTTACAAACAGCTATATGGCTCTCCAAGGCCAAGCACTGGCCTTGCACCAGATGCTTATCACTGGAAAAGTGGTATTCAAGTATAAAGTTATTCATGTCAAGTAATGCCCACAGAACCCCTCCATGCAACCCATAAATCTGATATTTTGATGGAAATAACAGACATTTCATGAACGCTTGAAAGCAACTTTTTTTTTCCCATCCAGATATCACTTTGACACGGCTCACCACTTTCACACTTCTTGTTCCCTCCCTTCTTTTCCTCTCCAGTAGGTAACACAGCAGGGCAAAAATGTTGAGACCCATCACCTTACATTCCACAGCTCCTCAAATTCACAATGCACCGTTGTCACTTAAGAAACAGTAATATTCATTGGTATGTAGCACCGGACACTTTGTTGGAAAACAACTCATCTCCTCTACTTTGATTCACATCTCTCGAGGGGCTAAAAACACCCATTCACTCGCCTTAACACAGAGGGCTTGGTGATCAAATGCTAAACCTCTCTAAGTGCATGTATTTGTGAGGAAAAATTGCTAAGCCTCTCAAACTGATAGGACCGGCTATCATCATGTATGAGCCTCCACCGCACAAGTGAGCCCTCAGGTTTAATTAAACTTTTTTTTTAAAAGTGTATCTTCCATGAAAATCAGCCCCTGTCTCCCTGGCATTTGTGTGTCGAGAAGCTCTCCCTCTTTTGGTTCTCCTCGAGTGGTCGATACATTAAAACTTGAACTGATTGATTTCAGAATGCCGTGCCATCAGTGTCCTTACGCAGCCGCTAACTACATCTGAAGTATCTTAGTCATCAAGCTTTAGGCCAGGGATTGATAATAGCTTGACCAGCAGGGCCTATCTTACCCATCCTTTTTCAGGAGGTCTTGTATTTAGCACCTAGAGCACTTGTGGCAAATCTCAAACAGCACAAGGGTATTCACAGAGCGGCTGAGTGGAAAGCTTTTTCTCGTTCGTCTGACCCTCATGAATACATTCCAACTCTAACTAACTACTTTGCCTTAATGTGGAATTTCAAACAAGGTATGAGGCCAATTTATTTATTTGTATTCTCTACGTCTTAGTGATACTCTTGAACACAGCGATGGCAGG
The DNA here is from genome assembly GCA_900303245.1 of Selene dorsalis. Lineage (NCBI taxonomy): Eukaryota > Metazoa > Chordata > Actinopteri > Carangiformes > Carangidae > Selene > Selene dorsalis. Next base: position 28,798 of record OMNW01035588.1, read on the forward strand.
GAGGATAATCTGTGTCTTTCATCAGCAAAGTGGCCCTGCACAAAACCCATCAGTAATGTATTCTCTATTGATTGATGGTTGCTCCTGCACTACTAGGCAACACTATTATTATCATGCATAGATTCCAGGCTGCCCACAATAAAATCATTGTCTTGATTTAAGTTATCCAACCCCCCGAGGTGTCATAATAGCACAACTGGTGTTTGCCTCATATTGCTTTCTTCCTCAACAATTACTGGCATTCCCTGTCATCATCCTTATACCAGCCAGATTACAACCTTTGATGCAGGAACACAGTGCCAGTGTACGTGCAACAGGTGTAAATACAAGTGCAGAGGTGATTTTATAAAAACAAGCTATAAATAGGAATAAAGTGTAATGTAGCCGTGCTTCACCAGTTATCCTGTTGTGTTTGAAGCAGGTGGTGCAACATGAAACTGAAGGAGAGGAAATTCTGTTTTACACCCTCCACTCTACAAACACACACTGTCCATATATCATGACCTGCACAATGAAGACTTATTTAAAATAAATAAGAAGCCTACATAAGCCTTATGTGAAATGTGTGTGTGTGTGTGTGTGTGTGTGTGTGTGTGTGTCACACTAAGCACAAAGTGTATTATGGGGGAAGAAATAAGAATAAGTCTATAATATTTAGCAATGCTTTTTATTATAACCTCTTATAGTTATATGCTGAATATAGATTCATAATGATAATAAAATCACCTTTATTGTTTGTATCATTATTATTATTACTGAGTATTGCCTTAGTGTAAAGTATTTTTCTTACTGTCTATAACCTGTGTGTTAATATCTATTTCTTTTTACTGTCTGCGGCTTCAGCTCGCAGTTGCGGGTGTTTTCAGTGTCGACACATGTGGATCCATGTAGCAAACATTATGTGTTAGTAGGCTGCCTCTTGGAGGATGCCCGGGTCCCGAATCGTTGTGAATTACTGTGACCTCGGTTATCAATCATTGTATCAGGGTATCTAATGTAAACGCAACTGTGGCGTGGATAACATGCCACATCTGCTCTTTGGCCAGAGCTGCTTCTTGGTTACCAAGCGATTTATTAGAGCGCCCTGTGCGAGCAGTAATAGGTCGCAGTATAAATATCAGCCAGCAGCTCTTCCATAGGCGCACAATTATCTCTTAAACTGGCTGTTGTGACATTATCATTCTCCTAAGTTATACACCAGATAGTTCTGTGTCCCCAAAACATGCCAAAGAGAGAAAACTAGTTGCACGGGTTAAAAGCACCGTCCGCAGGGAGCTGTGTTTGCGCTCAAGACCAATTTATTGCCGATGAACATATGGCCAATATTTTGTCTCACGTCATAGCAAGGGGAAAACAAACACCAAGCAATGTTAGCGAGTCAGCAGGAGCAGAGCCACTTGGCCAGCCATGCAAACGCTCTTGGACAATATGAGTAGAGGAGCACTTGCTTTCTGGGTATATAAACCACATCAGGCTTATCTCTGCACGCACTCCTGACTCCCATTTGGAGATATTTCATTAACTCTGCGCGCTGTCTTAACGCTGGCAACACATTCAGCCCCCTCTCCAGCCTAGGTAAGCGCTCCAGTCTGCACACACCATTTACTACTGTTTTCTTTTCTTTCTCTCTCTCTCTCTCTCTCTTTTTTATAGATTCTACTGATTTTCGTTTGCTGCAGCATTGTGCGTTAACCTCGCGCTCTCTGAATGTACAATGACCCTGATCTTCCTGCTTTGTTTTATTTAATTATTTCCTTACTCAGTTTAAAACAGGATGGATTTTTTAAAGTGTAGGC
>OMNW01035588.1:47197-57197 GCA_900303245.1 Selene dorsalis
AGGACACTATAAATAGAATATTCCATATCATGATTTCTATTATAGAATGTAATGACCAGACTTTCCAAATACATTTATCAAATAACATAATATAATATATTTACAAACACACATTTACAAATGCTACTTGGTAATTTTGCAAGACCTTAGCTCTCTATATAAACACTGCACACTTAATTCAACTAGCTTTATATTCTATACTATATATTCCTCCCATATACTGTTACAGTGCAACCAGGTTTAACATACAAAAAATGTGATATATTGTTGTAGTTTGAAAAACTCACCACTAAACACTGAATCCTGGGTGGATGGTGGTTTGTTGGGTCTGGTGCCTTCCACACAGCAGCAGCAGCCTCAGCAGCAGCAGCTATTCATCATGACTCCGCAGACACCACAATCACCTGAATTGTGAGGCACACACACATGTCACAAAGAAACAACTCATGTTCAAGTTTCATACTTCAAATCAGAAAACATCTGACATCAGTGAACAATATTATACCGAAGGGTTCAAGATATGCTCTTGTACTTGTCATCAGCGTGGAAACACAGAGACCTGTTTAATGTAAGATCAGAAAATGAAGAGCAGAGGTGAGTGCAGTAAACACCAACAGGAATCAGATGCATTTTTATTTTTACATTGTATTTATGGTGTCCATAAGGGAGGAGTCTGAACGGTTTTAGGTAACACAGAAGGGATATTATTGTGAAAGCATACTTATTTTAGGACTTTAATTCTGGAGCATGCAGTTGAAGCGGGGCAGCTATTGAGCTGGGAACACCTGAGAGAGGAGACTGAGAGGTGCCCCCTGCCTGAGCACTTTCTACTGAGCAAATCACTCACTTAAGGTCCAGCAGCAGATGACTGCAGTAACACAGTGTGCACAGCCCAGAGGAATGAGTCTCACCTCTCTACAGTTTGGATGTGAACTAGATTGCAAATGAGGTACTTGTTCATTAATTATACATAACTAATACTCATTATACATAACTACTACTACTACTACATAGTAAGAACTTGTTCTTACTATGAAGAAGAAATGAAATACAATAATATATTTTGTTGTATGCATAAGTCTTCAAAATATGCCAGCAAGCATGTGCCATTTGCACTGACTGTACTGTAGCAATCACTGCACTAGTGTAAAACATGATCTCATGAATAAGTTCACTATTTATTTATTTATTTATTTATTCATTTATTTATCTTTATTCAACTAGTCAGGTGCCCATGTGAAGACTGAAAAAGTTATCATCCACTGTTTTTCAACCATTTCTCTCAATTCAGCCTGACCATTACATGATTCCTATCTTATGCACTTTCAAAGTAGAGTAAGTCACTGGGGAAAAAAATCTACAGTCCTGATTTGCTCAAAAAATAGTTCCTTCAGCTGTAGGTACCTGTTTTAGGATGGACATGAGAAACTATACATCCATCTTTCAATATACACAGTAGTACTACATGGTTTCAAAAGTCGTTGGTAATTTCTCTACTCTGAATCACGCAGAGCTGCTGATATAGTGGTCTGAGCTGCATGTTATGAGACAGACCTTGAACACGTCAGAGGCTGTTTTGTTAGAGTTCAGTGCTTTTGCAGACGATGATGATAAGTGTAATATTTTTGTTTGGTATGAGTGTATAGACAGACGATCTGTGTTATGCACCGGGTCACATTATCTGTGTTCTTCAGGTATTGTTTGATCAGTGACATCTGCTTTCAAGTGCACCGCACTCCATGTTGCACATTTCACAGCAGACTTTTTGACTTGTTGTCGCAGCAAAAGCACAGCTGTTACGAACAACATTAACACCATGACAGTGGCCATGACAGTGACCCAGCATGCACTGCACAATACCATTCCCTACTGTTACACATCAAAGCGTCCTCCATGAGAAAGGCCTGCTGTACTCAGGCCTGTCGTACACAAAAGCAAAAGGACTTGATCCACTTGTGCACTGACCAGTATCTGTTTTTTTTTTTTTCCTTTTGCAAATTATGAAATAACGAAAATGGTTATATTCATATACTTTATACGAATAAAGCTCCATTAGTATATTAAGTGAGTGTGTATTAAAAATCATGTGGTAAATATCTTTTACATCATCACACACTTGATGAGCATGAGCATAGAACTGGAGTTCTTTAGTCAAAGTACGCTTCAAAGAAACTGCAGGGAGAAATTACTGTCGTTTTAGACAGTGTATGTTCATAGATATAAAACTCAAACTGTTCATTTGAAATAACTGACTATGTGCCCATTAAATACATGTGGTTGATGCTGCAGTGCATAAAATGCTCTACACTATGAGCACCAGTAAATCAAAGAAAAGCTGCAGAGGGAGAAGGCTAGAGGAGGTTTTGTGTGTTTTCCCGTTGACTGAGCAGCAGTCGTCCGAGTGGAGGAATCTTTTTCTGGCTCCTGCACACATGGCTGGAGGGACGAGAGAGAGGAGGAACAGTCTGCAGCGTTTTAGCACACAATTTCATGATGGTTTCAGAGAAGAGGCCAGCCAAGCATTTCAAGTGGCGGAGCAGCGAGAGGGCAGCATTGTAGAGGAGAGCAGGTAGTGTAATGATCAGGTAGACAAGATGACATCAAGCGTCCTCAGGGATGGCCAGGCACAGAGAGCTGACACCCTTCCAGAGTAAAAGAACCACTGACACAGGACGAGACAAAACCAACAAACAAAAGAGCCATTAGCCTCAGGAAGACTTGTTATTACTGTACAGCAGCAGAAAGTCAGACACTCGGTGCAGCACATGCAGGGCCTGAGACGACCAGATTTAAACAGATAAGTGGAGAAACATGTTGATCTGTGATTAATGCATGTCAATATTTGCATCTCTCTGCTAACAGTGGAACAAAAACAGGGATAAATGGATTAAGAACATACAGTACATTAAATACATCATCTGCACCGCCTGTTTCATTTACATTTGACTTGCACTTCCTCTGTGGTTTGGAGAAGTGGATTTATGTGTATCACCTTCAATTGCAAATATCATCACAGATCTGACGGTCAAAACTTGAGTCTAAAGATTACGTGTAAATGTTTAAAATATCTGTCTTGAAGACTTGAACATTACAGGAGTTTCAAATGATTTATTTTGTTAATCATTAATCACACAATACGATGCTGCATATATTTGCACATTTCAGATTGCATGATAATGATAATATTTTATGATCTTGCATAGACGGAAAACAACAGATTTAAACTGTAAATCAATAACTTCTATGTGATGATAGTTACAGTTCAATTCTACACCTACTCGTCTACATTCAGAGTTTATTCTATTACAATACAGCCTCAGTGTCAGGTATGATAACAGACCTGGAACATGTCGGCCACAGACAATCAGTCTCCAAGAACTGCTATGAGGAGGGAGGTCTGTTCTATATTGTGGGACTGAAAAAAAGATTATAAAGTCTAAAAGAAAAAATAAGTGTTTTAAGGATAATGTGGATTATATATTACATAGAGATTTTGAATTTTAAAACCATTAACATTTTTGCAAAAATTATTTTTTCGTCATAATGCTTTGTGTAGGTCTTCATATCATTTCTAAGCCTTAACAGTTTTTATTATTTTACACATCAATAACAGTTTAGTTTAATACTACCCTGTTTGCTTGATAATTGAACACATTGCTCCGACTCATTATGTTAACAAGTTAAACTTAATCCGCCATAAACACGGGTTTTCTGTCTAAAACATGTAAATCAGGACAGTCTTCTATTTATAATACATATATGAAACACAGAGAAAGTCATCCAGAGCAACAGAATGCGCCTACAGAGTGTGACTGTGCTCCAGTTATTTTCAGCCAATTAGCAACATTAGTGACTTGGCCTGTTTTTCTTCCTGCTGTTTGTCCTCAGATAGCCACCAAAGAAACAGAGAAAAAGACATGTCTCACTGTGTTTGGTAAAGATGTTAAAGAAAGACACACATTGAACAGACCACATAATGTATCTGCTCAAGATCCGTTTTATCTTTGTTGAGAATGACTGCTTCTGCTGTGACTGTCAGTCAAATCATGTATCACATTAACAGCAGGGATATAAGGCCTAGCACTTCTTAGATATGCACTGGAGCTAAGTGCACTTACTTTTCATTATGATACGTCTCCTTGGGAATAAATTCAGGCTGTTAAGTAGATTTATGAACAACTTCCTGTTCTTAAAAAATAAATACATGAATAAAAAATAACTGTTTGATGGTTACAGTCATTTGACTAAGTGGTCGCTTCTTTGATTCACAACCGGTAAACAAATCAAACGAGAATCCAATGTGCCCTCGAGACAGGTAAAACCAAACACTTATTTCTATCTTGGTCAACCAGGAGATTGTTTTTCTAAATAGAAATTATCCAGTTATAAACAATGTTTTGTTTTTGGTCATTGTTTAGTTTTGTGTTTGTCTTCTTTTCTTTTTTATTTGAAAACTGATGAGCAAGAAGGAAGAAGATTGATAACCATGAAAAGATTAAAAAAAAAAAAGCTTTTAATTTGGAGGGCAAAAAGCATGCACTGGGGAAAACTGTTGTTATAAAAGTAACATATTTTCTAAAACAATGCATAATGTTCTGTTGGAAATATGAAACTGCCATGAACCCACACTGCAAGATATGATCAATTGAAATTAGGCGGAAACTTAAAAGATACAAAATAAATTTGTAAAGAATATTTCGACAACATTTTTGCTACATACACAGTGATACAATCCTATGATAAACAACAATATGCACATATTTGCATTGGTACCTCATCTTTGGTGCCATTCTGTTTTTCTAATTCTGGGAGTAATACAGAGGATTCGGTTTAAGAGGCACTTCCCTCCAGCATGAAGCAGTTGATTTAAGCAGCGTTCGGTTTCTGGAAAGGAAATGAGCAGAAATGAAAATGTTAATCTCTTTGCACTGTGGCTTTGATTTTATGTTCCAAATTGTAGCATTGTGGTATCTGTCAGGATCAATACATTCAGAATCTGAAGTGATGTCTTTATGTGGGTTCATCTAAATAATGGTAGGCATTCAGGTGGCCTACTGGGTAAAAGCATTGCAAAGTGGGGACAAACACACAGGTAAAAAATGCTGCATTGATATGCAGCTTGTGTTCACATTTGCATTGTTGAGCTGTGAAGCCTTTTAAAAAGTTTCCGTCTCCACATACAGCACTCCAACTGCCTCCAAACTTGTCGCTCGAAGATGCATCTCTTGACTGTTCACATGAAAACAAGCCAAATAAATGAGTCCCTGCGTAAATGGACATCAAGAAACACTTGATGCAGATTGCAGCTCTTTGCATGCATTTCAGGTGTAACACCACATCTGATCATTATTATTATTATTTTTAGCACATAATGATGATGATGTGAAACATCTACGGCTTGAAAAGTGGAGTCAGGATAAAGTTTTCTCCAAAATGATGGAACTTAAGCAAGAAAGAATTAATAACAATGAAATCTTATTGAATAAATGAAATACACTCAATGCAAATTTGTAAAAGTAAAAAAAAAGGCAACTTGCCTTGTATCTGGTCTAAAAATCCACAAAATAAGTCAACTATCTTAAAGTTACATTTATTATAAACCTACAACCTCTAAAGTCCTAATAACAGAATTTCCAGGTTGTAAGTCAGTTTTATAAAACAATCACTCACACACACACACATACACACACACACAATCTACTTCTGTGATGAAAAAACAAGAAACAATTAAAATTTTTTAAATCAAAATGAATATGCCGACACACTCTTGCTGCCATTGAACAGTCTTCCCTTCAGCTTCTACTTTATACATCCAAGATACCTGCCACATTCTGCAGTGAAGTGAACAACATGTTGTTACACAACACACACAAAACGATCATTTCAGAACATGTCATTAAACAGACCTTCGCCTTATCACAACGACTGGCGGCCAACTAGTCAGAGAAAGACTGGCAGAGACATTTTGCCATATGAGTAACTGGGTGATAAGGCTAGAGTGAGCCGTGGCTGAGTCACAACCACAGTCTCTAACAGCTTTGTTTACCTGCCCTTACTGCTGCCACAATTAATGCAGCAGAGAAGTGGACGAACCAGGTACCCTTGGAACCAAGCGCCCCGTCCAAGTACGCTATCTGCTTTGTTCTGCCATGCATTTGGTAATCTGCACCGCTCTGCTGCTGTGTTTTTGAATTGTTGTTACAAAAGAGAGCAGCTATGCTAAAATGTTTCCACTCAAAGCAATGCAGAGGACTCACAGAACCCTGTGCACCTAAAATCCGGGAAACCAAACCCACCAAGGTTGAATTTGGTGCAGTTTGTTTGTTTCTAAATGCTATCAAGGTGGCAGGCCACAGAAATACAGAGCTGATTTGTTTACATACAGATCTGTTTTTTATGCAATGCATAATTATAAGATGACCTATAAGGATAATCCAAGCTGGTCATATCCATATTGAGGCTACTACATAGACATGAATTTGAGTTATTGTTTGGATAACAAAATAGAGGATAGGGGTTAATGTGTGATTTTTGTGTCTAAGGTGAATCATCAGCCTCTGAGTGAAAATGTAAATCATGATTAACACAATGAGGTTTCATAGGTCTAACACCTGTCAGTCAGTGTGTAGTATATGCTCTATTGATGTGTGAAAGAAAAAGAAATGATCACTGTATCCTCCACTGGTGGAAGGATGAAAAGAAAATGGAGTTTTGGATAATGAGCTTAATAGTTTAAATGGAGAGTGGTGTTTTCAGAGTAATATAATACAAGCAAAGTTAAGTTTTATAGAATATATCTTTATGACATAACTGCTCTAGAAAAGAGCAGACAGAGGCTTTTTTTTATTGTTATCAACAGTTTTGGATCATTCTCTGTGATATTTAGTCACTGTCACAGAGCCCCTCTTCCTCTTTGGTGTTTCATGGCCTTGGTTTGGTGGCTTGAACACTCCAAGAACATTGTTTCTTTCAGATGACAGAGACACAAATTTAACACAGTCAAATAAAGTGACTTTGGCTGCTGCAGGTAATTAAAAGCTGTGTGTGTGTGTGTGTGTGTGTGTGTGTGTGAATGGTGTGCCTGTGTGTGTGTGTTATAACAGTCAGAGAGAAGAAATTGAATTTGCTGTATATATGCAACATGGGCAGTGAGGCTTCCACTGCTTCCAGTCTACTCAGAGCCTTAACTGTAGAGGAAATAAACCAAATGAACGTTAGACTGTGAAACTTTAAGATTAACTTCCTCGGTGTAATCCTATTACAGCATTTTGAATTCTCCTGATCTCCATTTTCCCCAGCTGTCAGATTATGGTCAACATTCCATAAAAGCCCATATTCTGTTTTTTGGCGCCCTATTAGCATCATTTCGTCCATCAAGCGACATTAATTGTGAATGAATGCAAACTCCTGCAGAAGAATACGGTCTTCAAGAGGCCTGTCACATACTTTCTCCACTTGGGAGGACCTTTAACCTACTTAGCTGAGGAACCGCACCGTTTCAAGTAGTGCAGCTGAAAGATATGCACCTGCCCGCTTTTTACTCTCACACTGTTCGGCGATTTAAGAGGAGAGAAAGTATTTGATCTAAATGGCACTACACTGGCTGCAGGTGTGGGATTTCCTCCACAAATGTCCTGACCGAGTCAGCCACAGGGCCAGCCGTGGTGCTGATGTGGCTGCATTTCTCAGTTTGGAGCCAATAAAACAATTCATTTATGGTGCTGTAAGATTTCATTGTCATTTAAGGGTCAGAACGAGGTTTCCACTCTGCTCCACTAAATAATAGGCATATTATTATGATTTTGCGCGTAATAACGCCAATACTTCATATTTATTTCGATAAAGTTTACGGAAAGAATAGATCAGATCCATGTTCAACATCAACTGTCATTTGCAACGCTGATAAATCGCGTATTATATGTTTTAGAAAAAAATCTGATATTATATTTTTGGTGTTTCTAGACCTTAAACTAGAAGAAAATATAATGTTTCTCCTAAAATTTAGAGATAAAAAAAAGTCACACGTACTGGAAGCTGTTTAATGCGTAATCATATTTTCGGGGCATCGGACCAAGATTTGAAGCGACTATATCAGTCTATCTAGCTCTCTCCTAAGAAACAGCATCAAGACGCTTCTTTTTCTTCAAATGCGGGGCTGGTGTTCAGATAACAGATCCCACAGAAACCTAACAAGTGCTCTGAGAGGCCCGAGACAAAAGAAAAAGCGTGTCCACCGGTCGTGCGTAATTTACGCACGCAAATTTAACCTGGATGAAGGCGCCACATCGTTTACACACACAAAGTGTGATAAAACCAGCGACCTGTTATTTATCATTTTATCGTTAACATAGCAGATAGATTTTTTCCACTTTTACCTAAAAAAAACCGAGAATATGTAGAGAGAAACAGAGAAAACGGTGTGGTTTTGTTGGAATTTTTCAGTAAAGAGAAAACGAGTTGAAAGTTTTAGAGACTAAATAAAACGCGGAGTTTTTTCATTTGTGCTGAGTCGGTGTGTGGAGGTCAGGACCCTGGCCCTTCAGCCGTCTCTCCATGTCTCTCAGGGTATTGAACTAGCAACGACGAGATGAAGAAACGCACTCCAGTAACCAGGCGCTCTGCTCCATCTGCTGTGCTGAGCTGAGCTGAGCTGAGGGGGGGTGATGATATCGGGAAAAGGTTATCTCTTTGATATAAACTACCAACAGGAACTGTTATTATGTGCTGCTTAACAACACAAAAATGTTTATGTATCCCATAAAAAGATGTCATTATGGAAACAAGGTCGGTACTCTTTATTTGAATACACCAATTCTGCATCTGAGTTATATTTCATATAGACAATTCTACAGTGAGAATTCATAATCTACTCAATGATGGGACGCCTCATCCTTTTATAATAGACTTGAGTTTGTATGTTAGTAATCAAATCATTTTTCAAATATTGCCCAAGGTCAGGGGAGAAAGTTGAACAGGTATATTCAGCTGCCTGCAGAAACTTAAAGAGCAGCATTTTAAAAAGCAGTCTGAATCATTACAACGCAGGACCAGCACCGCCCCTGTGCGTAATTTTGAGAATAAAACACACTTTGTTCGCCAAGTTGCGACCAAGTAACCATATGTCCTCTCTGCGGCAGTGGTTCGTGGGGCTTGATAAATAAATGTGATATTTTCCACCATGTATCGCACGCTTGTTTTATCCTGCAAATACGCAGCAACACGCCAATAATTCATAATGAACATAAGCTGCTTTTATATAAATATTTTTTAATATATCTTTTCCCAAAAATTCTCTGATTCATTAACCCACCTTGGAAGGGCCTTCTTCTTCTTCTTCTCCCTCTTCTTCTTCCACTTCTTGCTCGTAGCTCCTTGCCGCGTCCGTGTCTGGCGCTCCTGCTGCCATGGCCACATCATATTCTCTGGATGTAAAAGTTAATTTAGATTGAACATATTAATGTGGACAATACAAGCTCTCATAAGCGATGCATGCAGCCAACCAGCTCCAGATTTTTATGGGATCCTAATGTGGAGGGTCTGTGGACCAGGGTCCTGCTCTCTGACTCAGTAATCCACAAGGTTGAGAGGTTTGCCTCATTTACATAATGTTAGAGGTCTGGGCCGAGGCCTACCTTTCTCTTCGCCCTGAAAAGACACCAGGCTGCCGCTGCCAAAAGACTGGAGAAGGCCCACAGAAGTCTGGGAAAGAATAGTCATATTCTCAGGTAAGAATACGTAACTTTATTTCCCTTTAAACATGACTGGATTTTCTTTATTTTGACAAAAGAATATTTTTACTGACAGCAGGTTTACACCTGTTAGCCTCCTCTTACCAAACAGCTTTTTAATTTGTAGGATTCCTGTGTGTTTTTTTTAGGCTACTTCATTGTCTTTCAAACAACTCCAGCTGACTTTGGAATACACACGTACTGTTTTGTTTTCCACAACAAGTCCAGCCACTTCACTTTAAATCCGCTGCGGAGTCCAGGCATCTGAGGAG
>OMNW01035590.1:3461-15947 GCA_900303245.1 Selene dorsalis
TCAGCAGATGTCTTGAGGACCTGAAGGCAGTTCCTCAGATAATGAGCATCGACCGCAGGGCCTGATGTTCCTGTATGATTGACAGGAGCTGTGATTCAGATCTCACACGAGACACAACATTACCACTACTCAACTCTCTTCATTTGTGTGGGTGTGGGTATGGGTGTGGGTGTGGGTGTGTGTTTCTCTTTCTCTGTACTGTCTGCACTGTTTTGTCTATATTTTCTTATCCAACTATAGTTTTGCCTTTTTCTCTCTCTCACCCCCCTGCTTCACTCTGCTCTGATGGGACCTCTGATACAAAGTGACTGAGTGCTGATGTGGAATCCCTGAACATGGAAAAGCTCAATATTTGCATATTACCACGGACTGGAACAAATCACCCAGAAAACAAACTGTGAATCATTTAATGTTACAAGTCTGATTGGTTCATGCAGCTTTACTAGTTTTATATGACAATATATTTATTAAATCATACTCTTATTTGTTTTCTTCAACGATTTCACCAAATGTGATTATAAGTTACTAGACGAGCTTCTATAGCACTACACTACTGATATTCAGGTCAGATGCTCCTCCACTCACAGAATAACATGATAAATCCTTGACTTTGCTGCACCTCCAGGGAATATCTTCAGGTTTCATCCAGATGTCAACTAGGACTTGAGGACAAAGGTCAAAGGTCACACAGTTTTCAGACATTACCCAAGAATTCACAACACAATTATTATAAAAATTCACAGTGTTTTGTATGATTCTAGATAAACAGGGGTGTGACCCTGAACTTCTCAACCACGAGGAAGTGATTCTGATCCAGTTCACTGCTACAGTAGCAGCATGTTATAAACTTAGAAACTTTGTGACTTGTACACAGGAGGTTGTGCTGTGCAGTCACTACAGTTTTAGAGCAGCAAGAAGATTTGAGTTTTGGTGAATGGTGTAACATCAGCTGTCAACAAATGATTTTTGAAGGCAGTGGTGTCAGATAAGTGCTCAGTTAAAGTCATGTAGGAAAACCAGACCCTGGATGAAAACAAGACTTACCTTTGAATTTGTGTCAGACTCTTTAACTCCTAACGCCAGGTCCCATCCAGCTGCTCTGTGCTTCACATCTGTCTTTACCTGAAGGGATTCACTCAGCTCTGTTTGTCTCACCTGGTCCCTGACCCTGACCAAGTTTCTACTTCACCATCAGTAGCTCCATAGTATTGTAAGAATTCACAATTTGCTTAAAGGAGAAGTTCCGTTTTTTGCAACCTGGACCTTATTTCTAGCATAAAATACGTTCATTTACTCACCCATACAATTTTGGTTTAACTTGGTTTAACTATTCCCCTGTGAGTTTGGAGTCGCCTTGTTACTGTCATCCAGGGTTTTGTACAGGGGTTTTCGATGATGTCACTGCCGTGCACCACCGCAGCACGGTTCATTCCCTCCATACTCTGCAACGGTTGGCTACATGGAACTTGCTACTGCTAATAACATGGTTCATTTTTTCCAAATTGTCCAAACAAAATGACTAGTTGGACTAAGTTCAGCTTCCACAGGGAGAGCATGGAGTGAATGAGCCGCGCTGCAGTGGCACATGGCAGTGACATCATCGAAGTAGTTGACATTAGTAAAAACCCGTGTAAAAAAAACTCTGGATGGCAATAACATGGCAACTCTGAACCGCTCCGAACTCACAGGGGAATAGTACTGGAGATTCATAACAAAATATTGGTGAAAGGAATGAGTTTCGCAGCAGTCAAAGGCATCACTAAGTCTAACAATAAAAAAAATATATTTGTATATATTTGTAATAAAGACAAATTCAAGGCCTCCATTGAGAGTTTTGAGAGGTCTTAAATGCTTAGAATAATAAAGTTTGTCAATTGATATTAAGTTGAGAAAAGAAAGTCTTTATTCAAAATGATTTGTCACAAACCATGCCTTATTTAGAGGCTGCATTGTCCATGCCCCATCACTCCCATTATATGGATGCACAGATCTCGAATGGATCTAAATATCGTCCGAAGGACTCCAAGTTACACCAAAATTGTATGGGTGAGGTAATGAACGTATTTTATGCTAGAAATAAGGTCCAGGTTGCAAAAAACGGAACTTCTCCTTTAATTGTAGTCTAACGAGCCTGTAGCTTTATGCAAATAGATACAGTGGTGAAGAGGAGCGAACAGAAGCTCCGCATGTTTCCCTTCAGTGTCTAACCTCCTGTAAACTAGACTACATCCATGAGTTGAGGACTTTCTGCTTGATAACATATCTGTTCTGTCATCCACCTCTCTGACAGGACCTGACAAAGCTAAGGTAAGACACTGAACACACAATCCAATTCACATCACATCACAGTTTCAGTATTTTTCAGTATTGTCATAAATATTTGAATGAATGAGTGTGAAACAGTGAAGGAGATTTTTACTTGAGTTAAAGCAATGGAGTAGATGATTTAAAAATAATGACAAGGGCTCAAAAGTAAGTATTTTTATCAGGGTTCCCACGCGTTTGTCATAATTTCTAAGCATGAAGGATATTTCATAGATAAGTTAGAGCCCTGACTTTAAAGATCCAGTGTGTAAAATGGGGGAAAAACCGTGACATCTAGCGTTCAGATTCTAGATAGATTTTAGATTGTGGTCCAGATTCCACCTCTCTCTCTCTCTTTCTTTCCCTGCAGTTTGGGAATGAGGCTCAGCAGCTGGAGTGGGCGAAGCGGGAGAGTGAGCGAGCAGAGCGAGAACGGCTGAAGCGGCTCAGACAGCAGGAGCAGGAGGACCTGGAGCTGGCCATCGCCCTCAGCAAGGCGGAGATGTCCAATGCATGACCTAAATCTCCCATTACACACACACACACACACTCTAACTTGCAGACAGACAAACAGGACTGACATCTACATGACGGACACCTGCACCTCCACCCTCCCCACTCCACCACCATGCACTGAAGATACAGAGAGAACTTCTAGGTAAGGCCGCTGACCCAACATGAACAAACAAGATGAGGAGTCACTGCAGAATCCTGCAGACACAAGGAGACAGAAGAGGGGGAGACAAACAGACTGTGTGTGCACCACAGTGGCTGGATAGAGGAGGATTGCTTCCTGATGTGTGTATGGAAACATGATGTTAGCTGTGTCCCAATTCAGGAGCAGCGTCCCTCAAAGGCTGTGTTGGAAGACAGACTTCATCACTGACTGTCCTGTTTCAAAGGTTCATTCTAATGCACCCAAGAACTGTGTAGCTCCTTTTTCCTGTGCAGTGAAGGGTCCACCAGGTGGATCCAGTGGTGCCCCACCCCCACCTACCCCACAATTCATTGTACCTGGTACAACAGTACAGTTGTTAGAATCCAGGGGCCATTAGAGCTCAAGCTTTTGTGAAGAAGTTACATGTAGTCAAGTCTGCCAGGTGACAGGAGCAGAGTGAGAGCAGATGCAGCTGGTGATGCACAGTGAAAACCCTCCATAGACCAGACCTTCTTCATGGTCTGCGACTGTGGACCACGCCCTCATAGACCACGTCTCCTGAAGCAGGTGGCCCTGCCCCTGAATTGAAACACAGCCAGTTAGTGTCAAGTTGTTTTGTTGACAGGACTGGAGGACCCCCCCCGCCCCCAGTCAGGAGCAACACTCCCCTCCATGTGTGGATATGTCACAGTTCTGTCTGATAAGTTAAGATGACACTGGTTCCCTCTAATGTGAGCTTGTTTCAGACATCAACATATCCAGTACCAAACTGTACAGGTGTTTTCTCTCTGCTCCGAGTGTGAGGTTGTTGTGTGGAGAGTGTTGTGTGACCACCTCCCTCCTGCTGTCCACTGTACATAGACAAACTATGCCTCCTCTCAAAAGCTGTACTCTGATCCCAGTGCTGTGAAGTTTAAACCACACCCAGAAGGCGAACGGGCAAGATTTCTTATTTTTTCTACATTAGACCTTGTTTTCTTTTCGGAGCAAGGATTTTAACTCTTTTATTTTTATTTCCCCAAGCTGGTTGTTGCCATTAACATGTTTCTGTTTTAGAAGAGCATCAGACTTCATAGGGTTGTTTTGTGCTGGAACTTCCAGAGTCTTTCAGCTGGAAACTGGAAAAAAAATGTGAAACCCTGCTTCTCTTTTTTTCTGATGTGTCATAGTTTGGATTGAACCACTCACCTTTGTGTTCAGTTTGTTGTCCCTTTTACTTGAAGTGGTGACTGATGATGAGTTGGACAGACTCACCTGACCCTGGAGTCTGAGGGGGCTTCACGTCTCATGTCTCAGAGTCTGCTCGCCGACCAATCACACGCCTGTTCTCCTACACCTTACTTTAGGGGGGGAGTCATTGAGTCATGACCGTAACCTGGTCATTCACTGTCTTAGAGTATTATGTTGTGATGGAACTAAGACATTTCATCTCTGATGTACATATGTACAGTTTGTTACAGGAAAAAAAAAATAGAAAAAAACAGACTCCTCTGCTACATCTGAGGCAGAGAAGAAGGGAAGAAAAGGGAGCAAAAGAAAAGAAATTTAGTAAAACTAATCCTGAGTCAAGATGAGTTTGCACTGACCTCACCCTTTGTGGCAGTGAGTTTAGTTTTTTATTCTACACAGACCTGATGTGTTCAGCTCTGTCTCACATGTTTAGAGTCTGTTGACATTCATCCTGGAACAAATGTAATGAACGTCGAATTGACCAAAATGTCTGGGCTCCATCACATGTCAGTCCTGGACTGTGATATATATAATGTGATACTTAATGGTCTAATCTAACAAACAGTAATCAGTAAGTACTGTGAGGATGTGTGAGGCGATGTGTTGGGTCACAGCAGCCTCTGGAGAAGGTACGACATGAAGACTGATATGTTATGTTATGAGGAGGTCAGCGGCTCCCACACCCGCCTGCTTCTAATGTGAATTCAGCCCGACTGGACACGAGTGCTGGTGTCCACGTCGACGTGCAATCACTGATTCTGCCAGGTAGAAGTGGAAACTTGCCTCTCTGCCATGTTTTTGTCTTGTTTACATATCATGAGTTTTTACTTTGCTGTAGCTGTTAACAGACTGTGTTCCTGTAGGAGACGGTGTCCCGGTGTTCGGTCAGCTCCTCCCTCTGAGCCACACGCACACGACCTACAACCGAAACACACACCAGCTCTTTTAAATATTCATCATGCTCCTGTGGCATTGACGTAAAAATGTCACCACATGAGGAGCTTTGTTATTTCCTGTTCTGGTTCCTATGTAAAGCTGCTCAAAGCTGATGTTTTTAGAGACTCAGTTATTTTCTTAAACTGTTGTTTGTTTTAGCTGTTGGTGTCAGTAGAGATACTCAAATAGTATTCTCTCTGAAATCTTTTATTTTTCCTTAAAATACCTTGTGAAATGTTAAATGTACAAATGTAAAGTTGTCTAACACTAGTAAAACTAAAATCCGGAAGTTACAAAATGATGAACCCGGCCTTGTATCTGATGGTGAACTGAACCAATTCTGTGGTCTTATCTGCCCCGAGCCCTGGGCTGACCTGAGATCAGCCATCTGTCTGACGTGTCTGCTGCGTGCTGCTCAGAGCGATGACTCCGCCCCGGTGCTGTCATTCATACTGTACCTGTCATCCGATACCTCCATTGTGCAATAGATAATGTTTATTTTTATTGTTGTTTTGTTGTATTATGTGAAAGTAGTCTGATGTTCTCTTTTTTTCTTTCTTTTTTTGATAATGTAGCGTTTTGTTTTTAATATGTTTATTTATGCACCCGCTCTGAAGAGGAAGTTTCCTGCTCACTGCACAGGCTGAAAACCTCTGATTCCTGAATGGTTTCAGTCTGTTTCAGGAGAAGAAAGTGGCAACACCATGGTCATTACTTGACAACTTGACATCTTCAAATTAGCAGCAATCGTACTATTTAAAAAAATATATATTTAATGAAAAATGACAAGATTTACATCTTAATAATTCCTTTCAGTGTTGATCTCTCATAGCGGATGTTGCGTTTCAGTAGAAGCCTTTGAGTTTTGTCTGTCCTCACACACTGATGCGTCACTGTGAACAGCCTGGACTGACTGTGGGACTCATGTCAATCACTTTCCTTTGACTTCTCCTCCTGCGGCCTGTTGGATTTCTTTTTCCTGCCTTCCTCAACTCTCCTTCCTCACATGAAGGTGACATAATCTGAGCTGTCTTTATTGAGATGCATACAATGTGTATACAAGTGTGTATAGTATCATGTCTATTATATTTGTCCCATACAAAGTGAAGATGAAGAAGAAGTAAACTTGAAGAGGAAGCGTCTGGAGGATTACTGACACTAATAGCTGAGAGAACAGATAGTGATTTCTTGTGAACAGTGATCCTCTATATGCTCTGTGCTGTTTACTAGAATAAACATTTCAGTTCAGTCAGACGGGACCTGCTTCATTTGTTTGTGAACATTACAGGAGCTCTCTACTCCATTGAACCAGGCTTTACTTCTTATTTTCATCTCAGCCGTAAAGTGTCACAGTTGTGATCAGTCCACACACCTCAAAACCTCTCCTGTGGGGTCATTCCTTCTATAGGTGTCTCCAGAACATTTTCCATGACCCCACACACACTCAGGCACAGTGTCCAGTACATCATGATGTAGGGCGGTCTAACACATTAATTCCAGCATGTACATGTCAGTTTCACAACTCACAGATATGCACTAGTTATGCATCAGGTAAAATGCCAAGCCCCAGAACAGAACAGCATACAAGATCATCATAGAAATAATACTTGCTGGACTGCCTAATGTGTTTTTCTACTCTTGTTGTCTATTGTAAGTTGAGTTGCCCTGCAGGACCAGCAGAGTCCACTACAAACGTCCCCATGGGGACAAATAAAGTATATGAAATGAAATACTAGAATGAATAAATAATTAATTAGTTAAATAGCAGCAACCTGAAGGCATTATAGAGAACCCAATGCGGATGTGACCTGGCTGGGTAACAATGACCTTAGCCTTTTGGAGCACCTGTTCCTCTCACAGTCTCTTTGCTGAGTTCCAATAATCAGAACCTGATCTTTGGACGGCTGGAATAATCTTCATAATCAGTGAAGGTCATCTGCACCTCTTCAAGCAGAAACAACATTTAAAAAACAGCAAATAACCCTTAAAAACTACAAAGTGCATGTATGCCTGTGAGTGTGTGGGCTCCTGCTATCAGCAGTCACCTCTTCAGTTATTCAGTGGAAGTGAGGAGGGGAGGGGGGCCTTTGAGAGGACACCATCTCTCTCTCACCAGATTCTTGTTTTCAAGCCTGAGCTGAGATAAGCCTGATGACATCAATGTGACATCAGCAGTTTTATTTTCTCAGACTTAACTAACGACACAGTGCTGCTACAGTAGGATGCACTCACAGATGGAGCGCTAACAGACAGTAGTCAATGTACTCACATTAACAGTGAGTATGTGTGACTTACCGTTACAAGGACGTTACACAAAGGCAAGAAGTGGTCAGTATAGTTGCATAGTGAAAGACATTACATATCAAACATTTACAAAGGCTTTCCGATGAAAGAATATTTTAAGAAGAGTTTTAAAAGATGCAAAAGGTGGAATTTCACTGTCTGAAGACTGTTCCACAGTTTGTGGGCTCTATAAAGGCCCGGTCGCCCGTACTCACTAACCAAGACCTAAGAGTGACCCGTAGAGCTCCGTTCACTGACCTAAGTAAGTGCCCTGGCCAATAGGGTTTAAAAGTCCTTGATATAATTTGGAGCAACACCATTCAGTGATTGTCTGAATAGCCTCCACACAACAGTGCTATGAGTCTGTTAATCTTCACTTCAGCCACAATGGAAACAACTCTTCATTTGTTAACAAATTGAACAGTTGAACAATTTACAATTACGATAATCCAGTGAAGAAGAAAAACAAGAGATGCCACAGTGATAGAGCCACAGACATCAGGCCCACACAGCAGAGCTCAAAGGTAGGGAGGGTTTGGAGACAGAGAATGAGGTCCTCATCCACACACTCAGGTTTTTCAGGTTTTTGTCATAATCTTTATGTGATAATGTTTGATATGTTACCACTAACCTAGACTGTGTGGTGAACTGAAACATTTTGTTCCTTTTCCTTTCATACACCTGTCTCATTTACAGTGATGGTAGACACATGTAACAAGTTCAATTCTGAACACACTGAGCTAGAAGATACAGAGATGTCAAAGATGTAACAGCCGTCCCCGGTCTCCCCCAATAAAACACTATTATTCTTTGAACAACATCCTCTTAGATTTCCATTGAATGAGACAGAGACATCCTGCTCTCTGACAGAGTTTCAAAGAGCTTAAACACAACCTGCATTAATGGTCCGTCCCTCACAGACAGCTACAATGTGCAGTCAATTACACTCAGCTACATTTCAAGGATACAGCTGTGCAGTGTGAAATGAATGCTGTGCAAACACAGCGGCCATTTCTGGTCATATTAGCTGAAACCCAAGCAGTCTGCTATGTTAGCGAATGCTAACCATCTCCGTATGGAATAACAGGAAATTCCTTGCTAGGTTGGTGTTTACCCAATGGTAATGAAGAGGAGGAAATGAAAAGCCTATTGGCTTTTAACTGGGAATGTGGGTCAGAGAGGACTGGTGGGTAAACATCTTCTCCCTCCGTCCTCTGCAGAGAGCTTCCACCTCCAGCCTCATCAGCACGGCTGCTTCTCTGTCCCCGACATGGAAATTTGTGCAGACTGCGCAGAGGAGGAATTCTGGGAAACAGTGAGATGTTCCTCACCGCCTGTGGGCCACAAGTACACACACACGCCAGCTGCAGGGTCACTGACCATTTACCCTGTGTTTGTCATGCCTGTCAGTATTGGTCACCAGCATGTGTATGAGCTCACCTTCTATTCAGCCAGCTGTTCCTGGAAACGCTCTGAGTGAACTCGGGTGCTGCACACCTGGAGGTCAGAGAAGGGTCCAGGAAGCTCCGGTGGTGGGTCCACTCATTGCCGGAGAATCCACAGCAGACTGAGGACTGCTGCCAAAGTTCCTCAGAGTGGAGAATGTAGAGCTGACACTTCAGTGTTGTTGGTTTGACCCCTAAGGTCACTGTCCTCTGAACAGTCCTACAGGGGTTTACCTTCATTCACTTACACACAAATGCTACATGGTGAGTTTTTTAGCCGGGTTTTGAAAGGGTTAATGTACCATTTATGTGTCAAATAACCACCATCACATTCTGTCCTCTGTGCAGGATGAAGCTTCCTGTCATCGTGTGTAGTTGTTGTAGTGCGATGTTCATATATGTTATGTTGGTTCCCCCCAATATAGACCAGGCCTGCACAGCATCTCAAAGTCATGGTGATGATGCCTACTCAGCAGCCCCCAAAACACTTCCCCTCCACCTCACTTACTGACTTGGATAAAGTGAGACTGACTCTAAAAATCTTCCATATTTTATGTGAGTGAACACAGTCAACTTGCTTTAGAGGCAGCAGACAGCTACGTCCACCTCCTCCATCACGTCCCTCTATCTTCCTGTCAGCTTCCTGCTGATCCCAGTGCTGCTGCTGTCCCCAGCAGATGGCATCCTCTTCCCAGGAATAGAACAGAATTCCAACTTTCCCTCCTCACAGTGCTGGGCACCTGATCTCATCTGAGGAGATAAGAGTCTTCCAGTTTGGACTGATGTTTCTCAAACTTCACTGAATTTCACCAGAAAAATGTTTTACCGTATCCTCTGTGTGTTTCCTTATTTTCCTGAAGACACCAAGCTGTGTATCATCTTCTGACCTCAGTCAGTCTCAGACTGAGCCTCAAAAACCTTTAAACAAATGACAATGTGCAAAGCTCTGTGACCTCGTGACTGCACTGACAGGACGTCAGGAGACTGGATCACTCTGTTATCTGCACACACTTGGTTTTACGAGTGCTGTGTGTGGAGCTGCAGAGGACTGACAGTGAGGTGGGGAGCTCCTCTGAGAGAAACTGTTGCACAAGAGCTCAAGAGCTTGTTTACTGTCTTTCTGACTAAAATTATCAGCATGTAATCGTGGGTGTGGGGGAGTCGGTAGAAACATCATTTGAACGTGGGACGGGTTATACTCCACTTTGGAAATGTCACACATGTGAGGTTTTTACAGATGTGGAGGTGGAAGAACTGTCGTGGTGTGGGCCTCGCTGGTCCACGTGCAGTCAGGGAACCAGATGAAAACAGTTTTTGTTTCTCAATCAGCTGAAGTGAGCTGGAAAACTGAGAGGACGAGGCTGCACCACTGTTCTCCTCACAGCAACACACACTCAGATAGTATGACAAAGCCAGCTGTGTGGTGAGTGCTTTTACACTTGAGTCAGTTTTTCAGTACTGACTTTTATTCGGGTACACTAGAAAACAGCTCTTCCTTGAAGTTCTCTGACCTTGAGGCAGCTTTAGTCATTGTACTGATGAGTTGTCTTGTATTTTGAGAATGTGATAGACCACACACACAGTTCATTGCAGGATAAGAACCAATCACAGCCAACTCCACCACTGCCAGTCATGTAGAGCTACTGCATTTTTGAACAGGTCAGAGTGAACTTGGCAGCAGCAGATCTACCACTGTGAAACATAAAGAAAGATTCCTTTAGTTTTTTTGTTTGCTGTGTTTACTCCGACTTGACTCAAGTAACGGGGCTGTGGACTTTTTTGTCCTCTGATTTGCAGACCTAATACATGTGACATAAAGGCGTGTACACATTAGGCACTAATGTGTCTCTGTGGAAACAAGTGTCCCTGTGTGGATGATCACAGACCTCTCTGCCAAGAGGTTTCACTAGAACTACTTTTATAGTGCAGGGCCGTTTAATGCTGATGGAGGAAAAATAAAGCATTCTATTATAAAAAAAAAAAAAAATCAACCAGTTACAGAGATGTGTGCAAGAAGCAGGTGTAATTTAATTTTCTGAAGTGTGTATTAATTTTCCCCGTTGTTATTACCATGTATGGTAATACCTGTTAACATGTAGGGCTGGAGGTTAAAATCTCAACACTGACAAATACACTAAAGATTGAGAGGTGAGAAAATATTTCTGTGTAATTTGGTGGAGCTGTAAAAGTCAGAAAAAGAAACCAACAGCATCACACACAACAGATGGTTCCTGACAACCTGGCATATGCTCACACCACAGTGTGCAGGAGCCTCTGTCCTCCTGCTCACCAGCATCCATCCAACCACACACACACGCACACACATACACACACACACACGTGGCTGCATATCTGAGGCAGCACAGAAACCAACATGTAAACCATCTGACCCCCTCAGGTCGGATATTCCCACACTCTGCAGCAGCCGCTCTCCTGCACCCAGCTGAAAAAAGTGAAATGAAAATGTTTGATTTTTTCACATGAGTAAACGGAGGGGTGAGGGTTCCTCTTTCGTAGGGGTTGGCACAGAGCCATCCTGGAGGTCACACTGAGCTGTGTGGCCTTTTACAACCAAAAATAGATACAAACCCACTGTATATGTATGTGCATATATTATACACAAACACATACACACACACACACACACCTATATATGTATATACATATATACAGGGTAGTGTTGTAGTCAAGACCACCTAACCTGAGACAGAGTCAAGACCAAGACTAGAGCATACCAAGACAAAGACAAGACCAAGACTCTGAGGGGTCGAGACTGAGTCAAGACCAAGACCAAACCAAAACTGTATATTCAGTACCAGTACTCATAATAATCACATGGCTTGATATTTACATCACTCCTCAGCAAAAAAGAAGAGATAATTCTACTAACAGCTTTTGACTCTGGTGCAAGTTTTCCAGGTAGTTACACAAGCATACTTTTGTAAAAAAAAAATTAATTATCTTAAAGTCAGTGAATCTTGACTGGTCTTGAGAAAAAAACCAGAGTCCAGCTTGACCGAGACCGAGACAAGACCAAGACCATGAAAATGTGACTGGGGGTAAACATTGCACAGGAGCTCAACCACAGACGTCTGCAAGCATAACTAAACGAACACGAGTGGCTTTTCTAAGGGTTAACAGGTAGATCACAGATAAACTCGACTGTCACGGTGACTGTGTGGCGGCCACCGGTCGTTCTGGATTACTGGTTGTTCTGTGATTCTTCTCCAGAACACAGAGATGGCCAGTCCGCCCCTGTATATATACACATATGTGTACACAATGATCAGTGTGATCAGTTTTGCTGCCAAATACACAACAGACTGGCCAGCCTTCTCTCCGCACGTGTATCAATGAGCCTGTGGCCGGTTCACCACTGTTCCTTCCTTGGACCACTTTTGATAGATCCTGACCACTGCAGACAGGAACAGCCCACAAGAGCTGCAGGTTTTCACATCTCTTGTCAAACTGGATCAAATCCTTACATCTGCCCATTTTTCCTGCTTCTAACACATCAACTTTGAGGACAACATATATATCCCACCCACTAACAGGTGCCATGATGAAGTGTTATTCACTGTTATCCACTTCACTGTCAGTGCTCATAATGTTAGGCCTGATCGGTGTATA